>APFE030528784.1:4247-17717 GCA_000404065.3 Pinus taeda
CATCTCACATTTCCAAATGTACTCCTAGCTTACTTGGGAGAAGAGAAGTCAACTATAGGGATGGGTGAGAAGTGAATGACATTAATGAGAGGTGGTTGAGATGGAGAAGGGAAGGAGGGTATAAAAAGGGAAGGGGGAAGGGAGAAAAGGGGGGGTTTTGGGAGGTTTTGCTTATGATTGTGGGGTTGGTTGTGATTGTTTGGACTTGTTATGATTTTGGGGAAACCTTGGAAACCTATGGAGGTTTCTTGGGTTTGAGAGGAGGAAAGTATTGTTATCTGGTTTTGCACATTCTTCTTGAGGACACACTATATCTGGTTGGACTTGGGCACGAAGGGCTAGGGAACCTGTGGAGGTTTCCTGGGCTAGGAATTTGTTCCTAGTTGGCTGGGAGGTAAATCCGGCTGGGTCGGTGAGAAGGAGCGTTCAGCTGGAGCCATACGACAAAGGTATCATCATCAACCGCTGGAACAGGTATTTTTCCATGAACTACTCTTGTTAAATTGATATCAAAGGAATTCTCATCTTAAATTATGTTGCTTATGATAGAATGATAAGATGTTAAATGTTTAAAACTTTGTGAGAAGGTCAGCAAGCTCCTTTTATTACTTGCAAATCAACAGTAAAATAGATTTGTTAGTGTATAATAGATTGAGGCTCTAATAATTGGAATCGGGTTCTTACAAGATTCAATAAATTGGTATTTATATTACTATTATTTTAAATACTCGTTTCATTTTATGATGGCAGAAATGTGTCATTTTAATTATATTTGTGCACTATTTTCAATGTGAGTAATTTTCCTCAATAATATGTTATTATTTATCTATGCTCTTGTGGATTGAATTTTGATTTCTAAGTAACTATTTGCTCAGAAACCTGTCTTTTGATTTTGATTTAACAAACAATAATAATTTGTGAACTATTTCCTTATATTATTCTTTAATCATTCTAATTATTGATTTGATAATCATCATCGTTTTGTGAACTACTTCCTAAATGTTGTTGATTGATTATCTCAGTTAAGAGATCTCGGAAAAAAATGTGTTTTGGTATCTATAACATCAGTTAACTGAGCTACTTCATTAGCTTGATATTCATTATAAGCCAAACATATTTAAATCCCAATCATTTAAATATTATGCTCTCGATTGGGTTAGATGTATATCTGCCTAATTGAGATAGAATTAGGATACTTTTCCTTTTGCTTGCATTGTAGAATAATTTTGCATTTATATTTTATTCTATATTTCTAGAAGTCTGCTTCCCAAATATGAAAAATTTAGTTGTGGCTTGGTTGAGCCCAAGATCAGCGTAAGGATCACTTTCTTACCTTATCAACAAGAGGGTTGATCTAATGTCTCTTTCCTATTGGTAAATGAAAGTCATATTTTAAGCCATTGGAGATACAAAAAAGGTATTTGGACCTAGTTTAACTAGTCAAAACTACCATTTAAACGGGAAAGGAACTGCTCTAAGGTTCAGACCGGGTGGTCTCCCTTATAATATTGTAGGCAGAGAGTTTCAAGCCTTCAATAGAATGATAAGCCACTTACTTCTTTCCTAATTATACTATGTGAGCATATGTTTGTGTGCACAATTTTAAAGTAAAATATATGCAATCACTTTACTTTGTAATGGTTAGTAAAGTAAATTGGTTAGTAGTGATGGTATATGCAAGGTGAATCTAGTGCATATACAAAGTGCTTAAATTGAAAGTATGTGGATATGTGGTTCATGATATTTTAATACAATTCCCCTAATTACACTATGCAATGTTTATTCCTTGCAAGAAAACAAATGATATGTGGATGATGGACCAATTACTTCTTTCCTAATTTTACTATGCGAGCATATGTTTGTGTGCAAAATTTCAAAATAAAATATAAGTTTCAATTATTGTACTTGAAAGTTGAAATGGTTAGTAAAGCAAATTGGTTAGTAGTGATGGTATGTGCAAGGTGAATCTAGTGCACATACAAAGTGTTTGAATTGCAAGTTTGTGGATATGTGGTTCATGATCATTTAATATAATTCCCCTAATTACACTATGTGATGTTTGTTCCTTGCAAAAAAAACTTCTTGTATAGATAATGGACCATTTACTTTTCCAAATTATGTTATATGTTAGCATAATATAGAGAGATGAAAAATTAGTGCTTCGGGAAACATTATATTTCCATTACCAGCTAAATTGAATTACGCAACTTGATTTAGTTAAATAATTAAAATTTGTTGTTTATGCATAAATCATGACTTAACTTCAAGTGATGCCACAATTGAGAACACCCAATTTGTAAAATATTTACACACTTGAAAAAATGTATTTTGTGTTTTAAATATGATGTTATGTTAACAATGAAAAATTAATTCGTTTATATATAAATTTTAATGATATATTATAATTCAAGTGTTTAAAAATTGTCATTTGAAATATGTATTATATAGCTATAATGTGTGGTTAGATATATTTCTATAAACAGTTAACTTTATGTTAAATCATGAACTTATGTTGGCAAAAACTAATAATTAATTATGTATAAATTTTAATGATATTTTATAATTTAAGTGTTTAAAAACTATCATTTTAAATGCGCATTATATAGTTATAATGTGTGGTTAAATATATTTCTATAAACTGTTAAGTTTATGTTAAATCATGAAGTTATGTTGACAAAACAAAAAAAAAATCTATTTTTAATAATATATACTATAATTTAAGTGTTTAAAAATTTCATTTGAAATATGTATTATATAGTTTATATGTGTGGTTAAATATATTTTTATAAACGATTAATAAAATGTACATGAAACTTTTAGCACAACAATCAAGTAGGGCACGAGGAGAGGTAAGAGAATTTAAAAAACTATATGTATCTATAAGGAACCTTTTTTTATGCACATGCAAAGGTGAATATCCAATATCTGTTATGTTTTTCACTTATTTTCATCAAATCTTGCCAAAGTTTAAAATAAGAAACTCCTCTTTTTTATTTTTGGCCCATATTTTACAATATATTTCACGATTATATGTTGAGAAACAACTAGATGAATTTAATCGACATTAGATTGTCACATTTTAAGAAGATTAATAATGTAAACATTTCTAGCATATTATCAATACATGCATGCTATTTTATTTTTTTGCATTTATTTTTTATGAATTTAATATTAATTAATCACATGAGTCTTCCATGGAACATTATAGTTATATGCAATAATACACTCCTTTTTATGCAAGCACGAATCTACACTACATTTTGTATGTCTTTAAAAATTTGTTTTCTTTCAAAAATTCTCATAACCTTCATGTGAGAATTGAAAGAAGAAACTTATGAGGTTTTCAAAGGCATGGATCATCATGTAGGATTCAAGGAACTAGTAAATGCTATCTATGATGATGAATGTTACAAAAATATAATGTTGTTATATATGTTTAACAAAGAATGTCTTCTAAGTCCATGGACATTGTAAGTAGGGATATTCTTGAGCTCCTTCTAGATCGTGACACATTTTCTCTCTTTTAACTCCTACAAGGATATAAGACATTAATAAAACTAATGTTTATAGGTTTTGGAGCACATATGCGACAACCATTTTTCCTAATCCCTCTTGTAAATAAATTACCATGAATTGTAATTCATGTAAATAATATATGGAAATCATGTTCCAATGATTTTCTTTGGTCAAGTCACATCCTTAGTTTTTGTGGGTTATCTTAAACCATTACAATTTGAAGGTGGTTCATAATTTGCGTGAATTCAAGTGGTTTCAAAAAATTCAAATAAATCATGGTTTCAAGTTGTTTTCAATAATTTGCATGGTTTCAAGTGGTTTTCAATAGTTTGCATGGTTTCAAGTGGTTTTCTTTAGTTGTTGTTACATCTCATTTTTTAACTACATGGTATTACTTTTAATGTTTATTTTATCTTAGTTTATTGTTTTATTCTCCATTTGTTTCTGGTTTTCAATCATTTTCCTAATGCATATAATATGGAGCAAGTATTATGAGAAGTGAGACAATTTGAATTACAAATTTAGACTAATTTCTTTTTTTGGGATGGCAATAGAGGCTTGATCGAGTTATAGGCTCGATTGACCCCTTGAGCTGTAAAATTTTTCATAAATAACACTAATAAAAGTCGGTAGGCAACGTGGTTAGAATTTTAATGGCTTGATCGAGCCGCTGGTTAACCACCTATACAACTTGATCAAGAGTTTTTTAACGCTTGATCGAGCAATTTGAACTTTGAATTTAAACGTTCAGTCAAGCGTTTGAAGCGCTTGATTGAGCTCCCGAGGTCCTAAAAGTCACAATTTTAGCACACCTTCTATAGATTTCTTTGCAACCCCATTTTGTACCTTAACGAATTTAGGCTAGAATTTTTCTTTAATTGGTGAAGTTGATCATGTTGGCTTCTTGAAAAAATCCTCTGTCCAATGGCATATGAATTTGACACTTTCGAATTCATATAATATTTTTCATCTAATTTCTTTTAAACATAATGCTTGAGTTTTTTTTTTGGACAGTTTCAAAGGGGCTGAATAAAAAACCAATAACATAAAATATAAACAATGAAAAAATTTCAAAAAACACCACTATCTTCGTTTACAAATCCTCTTCAAAAAGGTACTCTTGGTTTTTCAATTTATTTAAAAAGTTGAAAAAATTCTTACATGAACACGTGTCTCCAAAATGCAATTGAAATACTACTACGCCAACTTAAAACAATAAACATACAATAAAAAAACAAAATAAAATATAATTTTGCATAAATATATATTTATAATTATTATTAATATATTATATTATTATATATATATAATTTTATTATATATATATTATATATCAACAAGGCTTTTCTACTCTATATATACTAATATATTATATAGGTATTGAAAGGCTTTGTTGTATATATATTATATATTATCTATTATTTATATCTATATATATTATATATATATATGAAAATTACACATTTTAAACTAAGTTATGATACGTAACACACACATACCTCTTAAGATATGTGAAAATTTGCAAGGACAAGTATTGCATCTAATGAAAATTAAGAGATTGTGACACTAGTTTTTTTTGCAAAAACTATCATTAGGACAACAACATTATTCTCCACGTATTGTCTCTTTACTCTGAATCAAAATTCACAACGCTTATATGAATTTTGAGGGCTGCAATTCCATAAAAAATGAAAAACTTGAAATTCCATTGCCACATTTGACTCAAAAGTGTAACCCCATCTTCATGCATTCACCCATAATAACAAAATAAACATATATATGGAGATCAACAAATCTTTATGATTCTAATAAAAATTTTGTAACTTCTAATTAGACTTATCTTGAAATTGGCATGTATGCTAAAATTAACACATTAGAATTTGAATAGAAACATAAATAGAAATAAACTTATTTTCATTAAAACTGGCATGCACTGAAATTAACATATTAGATATTGAAATAAAAATACAAATTGACATTGAAATAACGCAAAAATAGAAATAGTCATAAAAATTGAGATAAAAATACAAGTAGAAATTGACATTGACTAGAAATTGATATGTATATTGAAATCAACTCATTGATTTATGTGTACATGCATTGGTTTCAACATACATTTTCTATCATTCAACATTGTTATTTTATTCCTATAGAACTTGTTCCTCATGTAATTATTGAAATATACTCTTGTATAATACTCTTTGTGTTCTCAACAAATTGAAGAAAGAAAATAAAATTAAAATGATCCTACTAATCTTATACAATACATAAACATAGTTTTTATCATCTATAAGTTGTGTCTCTATACTAAAAATTGAAGAAGATAAACTAACATTGTGTCTCTATACTAAAAATTGAAGAAGATAAACTAACATTCATCATTAATCGTTTCATTTTATTATTATTCAACGTTTTCACCACTAAACATTGTTGTTACTTTGCCGTTACTTGGATTCATAATGATGTGAATTTCAAATGATCATATTCATTTTAAACATATATATGTACATCATAATTATCTAATAATTTCACATTATTTCTAACGAATCCATCTCAACTCGTGATTTTCCATGCATTGAGAGGGGTTGAATCCCTTAAGCACAAACCTCTCCTCAATTATTGAACCATAAAAGGAGGGTGATTTCTTTCAGTGCATAATAAATTTGATGTTAACATGGATCTAGAAGTTGATTTACATTTCCACCTGTATATTTTTAATTCAATTAAAATCTTTATAATACATGTAATTACATATAGATGTATTCTTATTTTTAATTCAAAGGCACATGACATCTTCTTTCCTATGTATTTTTATTTTTTTAATTCAATTAAAATCTTTATAATACATGTAATTACATGTAGATGTATTCTTATTTTTAATTCAAAGGCATATGGCATCTTCTTTGATATGTTTGCTATTTTTTTAAATTTAATTTTTCAATGTCATTTATATATGATAGATAGATTTTATGAAAGGAAATTATAACAATTATTAAGTTTTAACATATTTATTAATTAAAATAAAGTTTAAATATCATAAGTAGAGTATGAATTTAATCTATTATAGTAAAATCAATTTTATTTATATTTTATTATTGTTTATATATTAATTTATTTATTTTTATCATGTATTTCATATATCTATATATAGAAACATTTTTTTATTAATTACATTAAATCATCTAATTACTATATGGTATATGAATTTTTTCTTAATGTGATTTATTATTTTTTATAATTTTATGTTTATATATTAAAGAACAGAAACTAATGTGAATATTTAAATATGGGAAAATATAATTTTTTATTAAATCATTATTATTTAATTAGTTTAATTATAATATAATATTATGTCTTATCTTGTTTTCTAACTATATTATAAACAAATTTATAATACTAAAATTTTGAATTTACCCAATTTTTGTTATTTATTATTTTTTCATTTAAGTAAACATTTTAGCATCCTTATATTATCAATCATTCATTAAAACAACATCTCCACCGTAATATATTCTCTACGAGAATGTATATAAAGTAAATGTAAACTAATTTTAAATTTTAAATATCATATGTATATATTTTCTCCCAATTTAAAAACATTTAATAAATTATTAAAATTCTCTGAAAATAAAGTATAAAATCTGATAGTGAAAAAAAATACGTGTACGCATAAAAACAACTAATAATCATTAAAATATATATTTATATTTACTTTCGGGTGATGTCTTAATGTTGGGATCATCCCATTGGATTGCATCCCACACCATTCTCTCTCCATAGATATATTTTATGCTATACATTTCAGGTACGATATCTAAGATTATAATATTCTTTTAAATTTACCATCAAGTGACGTCTTCATGGTGGGATCATCCCATTCAATTGCATCCCACCATCTTCTGGTGCATTTTATTCCCTCCAGACTCTTCAACTTATCCCATCCCCCACGCAATCTCTTCAATTTCGGACATGAGAATACCTCGAGAGACTTGAGCATGGGGGGTGGTAATGGTCCCAACCCTCCACTTCCACTTGCTGCCCCCACGGGCCCCACACACTTCAACGACGATAAAAACCGAAGCCACAACCCCTGTAGCTTTGGAAAACCCATCCCCAACTCCAACGCCTCCAATTTATTACATGACTCTATCCATAGCGTTCTCAGACATGGCAACTCCGCTGGGAGCTCTTTCAGCTGGTTACATCTATTTAGGCGAAGGTATGCGAGCTTTCGGAATTGAGTAACCCAACCAGGCAGCCGCTCCACATCGCATCCTTCAAGATAGAAACTTTCCAGATGTTTCATCACCTGCATATCCTGGGGAAGGTAATCTTGACCAACTGCTTCCTCAAAGATCAAAGTCAAACGTCTCATCTTTGACCAATTTCCCAACACTCCCTCCTTAACCGCCGATTTTATTCCGACTTCCAAAAACCTGAGATTGCTCAAACTCCGGAGATCCTTTATACAAGCATTGTTTCTTTCTGCATCCAATGCCTCCTCCTCCTCCTCGAAATCCAATGCAGGCCACGGACACTCCAATCTCTCCAGTGAAACCAATTCCGATATCCCACGCGGAAGATGCTTTAAACTGAAGCACCTGTTTATGATCAGAGCCCTCAACCGTTTCAGTTCACTTATCCTCTCCGGAAGGCACCGTAATTGCTGACAGCCATAAAGATTCAAGAATTGGAGCTCCTTCAGATCGCCAATGCTTTCTGGCAATTCACTGATGCTCGTTTCTTGTAGTTGGAGGGAGAAAAGATGTTTCAGATTTCCGAGAGTGGGCGGAAGAGACATTATGCCAGTCTTACTAAGATCTAGGACCCTCAGTAAGGGCACCTCCCGCAGGAAAGATTCTGGAACTTCTTCAATACCGCGATTGTTCCTTAACAGCAAAACTGAGAGGGACGAGCATGAAAAGGCTGCCGGCAGGGACCGTAGATTACTACTCATCAGTGACAATTTTGTGCAGCCCTGGAGGTCTTCCGCAGAGGGAAACTGGCTCACGCCCACCCCGGCTTTAAAATAACACTTGTGCTCCTTCTCCGCGATGCGAATAGCCAGATCACGCAGAACATCATGTATTTTAACAGACTCAACCCTTCCCACCTGATCCTTCCTTACTAGCTCGATCAGAGAACGATCCAGTAGGTGGTTGATATACTTGTGCCCCTTGTCATGCAGGTAGCTGTCTCCACTTCCTTTCACAAGACCTTCACAGATCCACATGTCTATGAGCTCTTCACATTCGATTTCCATGTCTTCTGGATAAGCTGCAAAACATAGAAAACAACTTTTCAAATAATCTGTTTTCAAAGCATTGTAACTCCATTGAAGCCTTTGAAATAGCTTCTTGTCCACTCCAGCGTGCAGATCATAAAACGTCTCATCGACGTTTTTCAACTCAGTCAAAGCATTCTCCCACTCATGTAGTTCAGTATGGTGTGCCATGGCAGCAGCGATTACAATTATGGCAAGCGGCAACCCCTTGCACTCCATTGCGATTTCCCTCGCAACTTCCTCTATTTCATGTGGAACACTTCCATTCCCACTCTGAAATGCTTGGCTACGAAACAGCTGCCAACCCTTCTCTTCCAACAGCGGTTCCACTTTAATAGTCTCGTCCACATGCATTCTTGAACACACCTCTTTATCTCGAGTGGTGAGCACAATTTTAAAACCTGTGTCATTCACCGACACTCCTAGGTCTTGAAGTTCATCATTTGTCCACATATCGTCAGCCCACAAATCATCTAACAGAAGGAGATAGTTTTTATTCTTTAAAAAAGACCTCAACCTATCTCTTCGCCCTTCCAAATTCAATACATCTGGAAGTGGCAAGTTTAACCTATCGGCAACGCATTTCTGCAGATCTAAGATATGGTTTTTGGAGACCGTTACCTTAATGATGAGCTCAAAGGAATTCCTCACCTTCTGGCTGTCGTTGATGGTGTCAAGCAGCAACGACTTGCCAACACCCCCTATGCCGATTATACCAATTCTTCGGATGTTGCTATTTTCTTCGGTTAACAAACTCTCTACATGCTCCGTCTGTGCAGATTTCCTTGTGTTTGCAGCAAAACCAGCATCGGGGTTTTGAACTGGTACCTGCGTGGGCGGAGTAGGGTCCCCGTATTCCCCACTTGGAGGAAAATCAGATTGCCTCTGTGAGTGGAGTTGAGCAACACTCGCGTTCCAATCTCTGATATCTTTGCTGATTCTGTAGCGGCAGACGTAATTAGGACACCAACTGAGACAATTCTTCTGTTGCTCGTACTGTCTGCCAATAGACCGTGATCGTTCTATGGCGTCGCCTGCCTTATCCAGCCAAGCTCTCACTACTCTTTTAGGATTCATTTGTACTCGAGCGAGCTCCACATTTATATCATGCCTTAGATTGTTCAGACGCTCAACTTCATGCTCCATGTCGCGGAAAGATTGAGGCAAAGAGATGACCAATTTCACCTCTTGAACAACCTTTTTCAAGAGGCTCGGCAAAACATTGGCTGCAGCCCCACTCCCAATAACTGAGCAGCAGGCCATTGCGTTCACAAGAGTGAGAAAGCGCAAGGTCTTCCAAATGAGAGGCGCTCAAGATTCTCTTCCCTAACAATATTCAGATCTTTCTGCTCTCAAATTGCAGTGAATGCATCCATGAAGTAAATGAGTATTTATTTATTTTCTCCCGTCCATTCCTACTCAACAGCTGGGAAGCAGCAACTCAACTTGACTTTAGGTAGGTGGAAGCAAGGCATTTGTCCCCTCCAAAATGGCCCCACCTTGTTTTTCTTTTCACTATTTACAGTGGCCCTACTTAAAAAGAGGTTTGGATACCCTCAATCTCTATAGTACCAATTTGTATTGCGATTCCAACGTATTTCTGATGGGAATCAATTCCAGGGTTTATTACAGAACTTCGGATTACCTTTACAGATGGCTTCCATATCGTGGGCCCTCCTAACACAATCATACAGACTGGAAAGTTAATGCTTTTACGAAAGTATTCCAATTTCCACTATACAAAGCACTATGCAATGCAATTTTTTCCAACCCCTGCTGGTATATCCATCAACACGATGCAATTTTTTCCAACCCCTGCTGTTATATCCACCAACACGAGATTCCCTCATCATTTCAAAGAGCACTGAAATAAAATAATGACTCCATGAAAAGATATATGGAATATTTAATCCCATGCAATTTTAAACTTGGTCAATGAATGTCATTTATTCTTCCCATAATTTTATAAAAAATAAAGTTGTAAGTCTTAAAAATAATCAATAATTAACTATTTCCTTCTTTCATTCACAACGTGACTTCTACTCATCTGGTTAAATTATTATGTTGAATGTATAATATATTTGCCAAGCTTTATGACTTTGCCCCATCTTAATTAAAGAATTATAGGTTTGACATATCTTGATTAAAAGCTTTATTTCTCCATAGATTGTCTATATATTAGAATTACAAGTCAAGAGGGCAACATATGTTAAATGGCAAGTGACTAAATAAGATTTAATATAAATATTATATTTACACCGTCAATCTCTATAGTACCAATTTCTATTGTGATTCCAACGTATTTATGATGGGAATCAATTCCAGGCTTTATTATAGAACTTTGTATTGCAGAGATGGGAGGAACCTTTACAGATGGCTTTCATATCGTGGGCCCTCCTAGCACAATCATACAGACTGGAAAGTTAATGCTTTTACAAAAGTATTTGTTGGGTATATGACCAAAGTCCCACATTGACTAGAAGTGGGGAGGATCATGGGTATATAAGGATGGACAAATATCTCCATTGGTATGAGGCCTTTTAGGGTAAGTCCAAAAGCAAATCCATGAGGGCTTAGTCCCAAAGTGGACAATATCATACCATTGTGGAGATATGTGGTGTCCAGAGTCCTTACAAGTAACTCCTCTTCACCGTGCTGGGACTAGGACACGTCCATGAAGAATCCGAAGCACACCGCCTGCCGAGCTCATCCACGGATCCCATCGTGATATTACCGAGGCCCACCACCTTCATTCGGCGTTCCGAGGATTCATCCACTTGGCTAACTTCGGCGCATGGCTCTGATACCAATTGTAGAAAAAGACAGATGAAATAATGAAAGAAACAAGAAACAAGAACCCTCGCCAAGATATGAAACTGAATTTGAACTGAATGGATGTATTCAATTATGATTCTCCGCTCTGTTTTATTTCATGTGTATTACATTAGTTTTATATCATGACTATTGTTACATCTATCGTTACATAACCGACTATTTGGTATGCAACCGCCTAATTACAATTTACATAAAAAAGCATTCTGAATTTGTTGTCAATACTAACAAACTCCACCTTGACAACAATTTCCTAATCTCTTGCCCATGCCCATTCATCATCTTTTCTACAAGCCAAGAGAAGCTAAACACCAATGCAGCTTCTCTATCGTTACTGGCTTTGTGAATATGTCTGCACAATTCTCTCGTGTATGGACCTTTTTAAGAGCTACTTTTCCGCCATCGATCACATGTCTCAGAAAATGATAGCTTACATCAATGTGCTTAGTTTTGCTGTGATAGGCAGGATTTGTAGCCAAGTGAATAACACTTTGACTGTCACAAAGTACATCCACTTTCTCCTGCTTTCTTCCAATTTCATCTAGCAAACCCTTTAACCATATTGCTTCTTTACTGGCATCTGAGGCAACTATATATTCGGCTTCAGTAGTGGACAATGCAACTGTTTCTTGAAGCTTTGACATCCAACTAATCGCTCCACCTGCAAGAGTAAAGACATAACCTATAGTAGATCTTCTTTTGTCCAAATCACCTGCATAGTCAGCATCTACATATCCGCAGACTGATCCTTCACTACCATTAAAGACGATGCAACAGTCACTTGTGCCTCTTAGATATCGAAGCACCCATTTCACTGCTTGCCAATGTTCTTTACCTGGATTTGCCATGAACTTGCTGACAACTCCAACTGCATGTGAAATTTCAGGTCTTGTAGATACCATCGCATACATTAAGTTGCCTACCGCATTTGCATATGGTACATGAGACATATATTGCTTTTCTTCATCAGCTTTAGGACTTAAAACCGAAGAAAGCTTAAAATGGGAAGCTAGTGGAATATTAATAGGTTTCACATTTTTCATAGAGAACTTTTCAAGTACCTTCTCCACATACTTCTGCCGTGATAACCAAAGCTTACCATTTTTCCTGTCTCTGTGTATCTCCATGCCTAAGATATGTTTTGCTGCTCCAAGATCCTTCATAACAAACATCCTAGAGAGTTGAGCCTTTAACCTGTTGATCTCTTCCATGCTTTTGCTTGCAATAAGCATATCGTCAAAATACAAAGCTAAGATAATGAATATGCCATTGAAACTTTTGAAGTATACACAATGATCATACTCACTTCTTATAAAGTTTTGGCTCACCATGAAGGAATCAAACTTCTTGTACCATTGTCTGGGAGACTGCCTCAGACCATACAATGATTTCCTGAGCTTGCAAACTAATCTTCTGTTGTGACCTCGTACAAAACCTTCTGGTTGTTCCATATATATCTCTTCGTTCAAATCACCATGTAGAAAAGTTGTTTTAACAGCTAATTGTTCTAACTCAAGATTAAGCAACGCAGTTAGTGCTAACACAGTACGAATAGAAACAAGTTTTACAGCTGGAGAAAAAATCTCATGAAAGTCTATACCTTCAACCTGAGAATACCCTTTTGCTACCAGTCTCGCTTTATACCTTTCGATACTTCCATCAACTTTCCGTTTCAGCTTGAAGACCCATTTGCATCCAACAACACTTATCCCTTCAGGAAGCTCTACAAGATCCCAGGTATTGTTTTTGGCTAAGGAGTACATTTCTTCTTCCATAGCCACTTTCCATTTTTCGCTATCTGTATCATCTACTACTTCCTGATAACAAGAAGGTTCCCC
>APFE030528786.1:0-17380 GCA_000404065.3 Pinus taeda
GGAACAGCTGGAGGTGAAGTGTCATGAGGAGCAGGTGAACTATCATGAATGAATCCAACACTCTAAAAATGGATGGGCTTGGCGTAGTCTGGAATATGAAAGGACAAGTCCTTGTCATATCCAAGACTAGTTCTGTGCTTATTGGGGACAAGTTGTTCCCAAGGTCTGATGATGGGCTTGGGAGGTGCAGATTGAGTTTCTGTATCTGCGTGTACAACTGCTGCTTTATCTAAATGCACTGTAACATTATTGTCTCGCTGTTTATGGGAGTCTATTTCAATCTTCTGAACAGAAACAGGTTCAGAATGATGACTCCATTGTTGTAGTTCTTCTTGCTGTAGCTTTGTCTCAAGCTGCAAAAACTCAATATTCTCATGTACATTTTGGAGACAAATTTTAATATTGGAAAGAGAGGTTTTGTTGATCTTAATCATCTCATCAACAGTGGAAAGTATTAAATTATTTAGTAGTTTCAATACATCATCTATTCTATCCATTTCAGACCAATATAATCAAAGAACTGATGTTATCTTCAACTACAAATTGGTCTATAAATAATTTCAACTATTAGATGAGTACCAGGATGCCAATATCACAAAGTCATTGTAGCAGACAGCACAATACCAATTTCAATGTAGCAAATGACTCGCTTCTTTGATGTACTTCTCAAATTATTCAAACTACTCACACTGTGAAAAAAAGTCAATCTTTGACTTTCTTTGCAAATGAAATTTGTCGACAGTCTTAGTAGAGCAATCTCAACCATGTTCTTTCCATTGCAACATTGCCATAGCAATGATCAAACCAACAGTGGTAAAGATATAGCAGTGTATCAAGGCTTTTCAAGCTCTCTGACATAACACTTAGCCCGTCAATTCAACATCATCATCAGACTCTATCCATCAGCATATTCAGTCAATAATACTTTGGTAATGCAAGACTTATCCCTGAACCCTAGAATGTGAACTCATACTCCACTTCATCAATACATGTCTATAGATCAACAATGTCAACAGTACCAACTCAATAGTTGCTTTATCATAGGCATTTACAAAGAATAATGTGTCAATACTGTCATATCAAATCTCTAAATCTAATCTCTGTCTAATGCAAACAGTCAACAACACTCCTTGCATCAAATTAATAGATTACATCAATTCATAGACAAGTTCACAAAAAACTTTGCCCTTGGTTGCTATAGATGACACTGGCATACGTCGACCCCACTGCCACACAATTTCTGGAAGAGTCTCTCCGCAGAACTTTAACACAAAACAGATTCTATAGTTCTTTGCATGAATGGGTGGATTTCTTGAGAATAAGAGAGCCTTGTGGGTGGATTTCTCAAACAGAGAAAATTATGGATGCACAGAACGAACTGACCTCTATATAAATATATAGCCGAGAATACCCATAAAAGTGGTATTATTCATTGTTGAGCAGATTACGAATATATACCTTTGATGAAGCCACATCTCTGGTTGATTTCTTCCATGCATAAACAACACTGCTTTGCAAGAAAAAATGAATGTCTTCCACAATCTGCAGTTGAAGTAAAAACAGTTCGAGCACTCTTGAAGGTAGAACCAGCACGCTAGTGAAGAATGAGTTCAACTCATAATGCACAATTCATGTGTTAACTTCAACAACTAACATATGGGCAAAAATGATACATAATTCAGAGTTCAATTTCTTTTCCAACTGAATCTGTGGCCCAAAGGTCTGAGATCACTATCATGGAGCACATTAACCCCCTCTGATGCTAAATCATTGATGAATCAAATCTTTGCGGTTTCCACTAATCAATTATTCCGAAGGCGAATTTGTGGCACAAGTGTCTACTCTACTAACATGCTAACAGGGAGCTTGATTTGGTCGGCTTCTCTAAAAGCCCTTTGCATCCACCTATATTTCACTTAAATTGGTAGGTACAGTTCGATGTTGAATTCATTCCACTGTAAACATGCCTCTGAAGAGCCACAATATTGTACTAACTTGATGGTCGGATCTCTCTTCAAGATCCTTGAATCTGTCGGCTAAAATTAATGAGAAGTTGTTGAGGAGTAGTATGCAGCAACGTCCAACGAACCAATGTTCATTCCACACGGTCTTCAAAGAGAAGTGAATTAATATACAACGCAAAGAATTCCAAGTGACAACTATATATGCGAAGTGAGCAGAGGATATAATACATGGTATATCCAACGCACGCAAAAGAGCGTTCAATACAATGCGCATCACTTAACTCGTGCTGAATCTAATACATACCATCCAATACCAACGTAGATATGCCATTTTTATTCTCATCTACCAGTCACAATGAACACGGAATGTCTTCAAGCTAAATAGAGAAAAATAATGGACTGTACAACCGCCTAGACGCAAACATTAACCATTTTCAACTGTTGTACCAACGTTTATTCTTTTCTTTCAAAGAACTATTACTATGCATGCTCAGAAATAATCCATTCTTCCAGAGTCGCAGCAGAAACCATATTCAACAAAGACAACAAGTGTTTTGCGTAATTGTAGAGAGACCGCTAGAATAGAATTTGGCGCTGCAAACCAAAATGTTCCCTGAGCAACGCAGATCCAATGCAACTAGACAGAGTGTGGGGCAAATGAAACACTTAAGATTAATCAAAAGGATCGAAGTGGAAAATATGCAATCACATGAGAGTGGTGCAACAAGGGAACATGCACGCGCGTTAGATTTTGAATGTGATATAGGCTACACCATACAGACAGGAGCTAGAGCACAGGTGTGTTCGCTGCAGGAGTTGGAAAGAAAAAAAGGTAAAGAGTACTCAGGAGCGTACATGAATGCCAAAATAAAGACCTGCAGGATGACAAAAAATGTTTGAATTTGTAGACTTGGGGATGAGGGATAAACGCCAGTTTTTGCTATTTCAAGATTATGGACAGAGAATTCAAAGGTATAGGATTGCCATGTACAGAAACGTTTATGAATCAATCAGAGCGCTGAGCAGTCATTCAATAAACCAAACGTCGATACCATGTCAGAAACGTTTAAAGCAATACAGGTATCTCTGCGTGGCGCAACAGATTCATTCAAAATCGTTCAAATGATTCAAAACTGCATTCAACTTCTAACATAACGCATTCATTCAACATCATTAATATTCAAAAACCATACCCATAACATTCAACTTGCATATCTCTGCAGTGGCCTCAGCGCCAAAACCATGTCAGGCCTCAGCACTAAAACAGTAAATGACAGTATGAACAGATGTGCAGTGCTGGTAGAGGTAGGTTATTTCAGGTCTGAGGGGAATAAAGGCAGAGTCAGAGGTCAGGTAACGCAGAATTGACATATATATAAAGACCACAAAACAAGTGGCTCAAATTGGAGCAGGACCAGCAATCACCCGCTCTGATACCATGTTAAACACACATGGGAAACATAAAATAGGAAAGATAAATCATGTGAGTACATTTTTTATTAACAGGAGATATACATTTATAGTGCATTGTTGTGACCGTTGGGATTCACATCCCAAGGTCTCTTGGACTACTTAGTCTATTCAGCTTCCACACTAACCCATTTAGGATTAGGTGTCCAACACTTACCAAGGTTCAAGCATGTCACGCAAAGCCCCATTTGCATCAATTGATGCTAGGGCCAATTGTCGCTTCACTTGGTTATCCCAATTTTACTGCTAATTCTTTCTATCCTTATGCACCAGCCAACGCTCTAACCCCTCTGGCACCAACGTTTCAGCCCCTCTAGCACCAACGCCCCAACCTCCCATCCCTCCTCCACCTTTGCAACGACAGCAACCACCTCCTCAAGGTAAAGTGTATGCTTAGCATAGTGCAACCAATCCCCCCAACCCCAGGTGAAAGAGTAAGGGGAAAGGTAACCGGAACTAGCCATCTCAAGGTAACCAAGGCAACCAAGGTCCACCACCCAATTACCCTTAGGGTGACTGGTTGATTCATGTGTCAATTTTCATTATGAGTAACCATTACTTACTCATGTTTTTATGGTCCTTTTAGGCTTCTCCTATGTGGCAACATCACGAAGTCCCCCTTGTTCATAGCATTAGAGATGAGTCACCCGTGCATCCATGGAGTTTTTTCATAATCTCATTTAGTCCTATTATAGTGTATCATCTGCCTTTGTGTTGCATTCATCCCATTGTGCTCATATTTGGACTCCAGTTATATTGCTCTGTCTTTGAAAAACCTTCGTTTGAGTAATTGGCCATCCCCTCTAGAATCAAGTTAGTTGCTGCCAAGTCAACCATGCATATCATGCTCTGATAAAGGAATTCGTTAGTTCCTCTTTCATCTTGTACCCTTCCATCATCATCCCTAGTGTCAGTCCATCAGTCACATTGTTATGACCCTTGTGCCTTTGTTGAGGAATCCTCATTGCCTCACCTTTGTCAGGCCCTCTTCTATCGACTTCAACACATTTATTCCAGGAGATTGGTCTAGAGGGCAGTGTACCTTTGTTCCAAATTTCATCATTGTTCGATGCCTCAGATCAAGCAAAAGGAATCATCATTTCCCTTTGATTTGGTTGTTTATCGCGTGCTCGACTGCAACTCATTATCACATGATCGAGAATTGTACACTTGATGGTCTGGTGATCTAGCAGATTATACCAGTATTTTTTAGGTGTGTGTGAGATGTTTTAGACCTCATGAGGGGGTCACCTTTTAGGTAGCCCCCCACATGTCTAAATGACAAAAAATTATGATCCAACCTCAGATGTAATTCTGTAGATTTGACTGGCTCGATTCCTGCTACTTGTAGTGCCCACAACATGCATGCCTCAGTCAGATGATCCATTCAGATCTTCAGATCCCTTTCCTATTCAATAAGGCTTCTTTGGTTGCGATTCCCCATCACCATGTCAACTCGAGGGACATGATGTAGAATGTACTTAGATGTTATTATATTCAGTCCTCGCCTCTGTTTTCCAGGCACATTATGTATATGGGACTCATTGTATTATTGTATCACATTTTGGCCCATTGATGCCAGCATATCATGTATCATGTACTTTGTAGCTTAGCCCCACATTGTTGGGCACACCATGATTGTTTGTAATCAGTTATCTCAGCGAGTATGGGTATGCCTCCCTTGCCTCATTTGAGATCATGTACTGCAAAATAAAAGGATACTCATATCATATTCGTAGGTCTCGTCCCCTCCATTCTCTGTCCTTCCTTGCATTGCTTCAGCTATCTCTCACACTCTCTCTTTGACTCCTCTTCGATGTCTCATGGAAGTGTAACCTACTACATATTTTGGTCATACGATTTGCTCCTCACGCTCGTACATTGGGGGCAATATGCTATCACATAAAAAATAATCACCTAACCATTTCTAATTAGGTGGATCGAAATACACCATGTAGTATTAATTTTACCATATTATAATCACTTTCACCATAGGAAATAATTTAGTAAAGCATTTTTATTAAATTATTTTTGTTTAAAATCAAAAAACACCATGAGAATATTTGAATAGACCATTATTCATTTAATTTTCTCTAGAAATAATTATTAAGTCATTATTTGATAATTATTTCTTAACACATTTGACTAAATCACCTTGGAATAATTAAATAAATCATTATTTCTTAATTTTATTTTTGGAATAATTACTAAACCATTATTTAATAACTATTTCAAATTCACACTTTTCTTAATCCTTTCAAAGTGATTAATAAATCATTTTACTTGTTAATTACTTCAACCATTTTCTAAAATAAAGATATTTGACCATTTTGAATATCTTTTCCCTCTCCAAAAAATATAATAAAGTATTCCTAACAACTACATTTTGATTTGGTCAATAATATTTTATTATTTTCGAATTCCTAATTGAGCCCAATACTTTGCTATAAATAAGAGGGTTTTCTATTCATTCTTCACCATGATCATTATCTTCATTACCACTATCGTATTCCCACATTTGAGCTCCCACTTGAGTTCCATCTTGCTTTTGGGCTTTTCTACATATTGAGTGATCCATATCTCTTCAACTACTAGAATTAACCAATATATTTTACTTATGTGATGTTAGCAAAATTGCATATGAAAGAGTATGAAAAGCCACATGTGCATGCATTAAAGAAGATGAAACATAACGACAACCATCAAATCCAAGAACACAAGACACATTGATAACAGAGTTCACTTAGTGTGGGTTACATTTCCGGGCCTGGTGTCAAGAGTGGGGAGCCCACTTCATTAAATACTGCAAAATGGTGATGAGTACATGGTACATTCTTTGTCATTATAAGGATAAACTTCCTCAATCTGAGTGGTGTGTCTCTCTGAGAGACGTTTTCCCTATAGGAACTGTCACTCATATGGGCCCTCCTTCAGCATGACAAGCTAATAAATTCTCACATGGCGTGGCATACAAGTATCTTTCCACATAATAGTAACAAGGATCTCAACAAAAAAATCATCATCTCAGCAAATCAAACGAAAAAGTTAGTATCATTGCATCATATACCTCCACTTTCAGGGATGGCCTAAAAATGTGAAGTTTTGCTGATGAAATGGACTGCATTGTTGAATTCGTGGCGCGAAATCGTGTCAAATGACTATAAACTTGGCCCCTTTTTGACACTGTCAAATTCTGGACCCTCGGGAATCTCGGAGATTCCCCCAAAGATTTCTTCCTAGAGATGATCGAAAAATCTGCTGTTAGGATGAAAATTCTGAGCCCATCATTGTGTTCCTTAAAAAATTATGTGAAAAATGACTAGAAAGTCATCATCATTCCTCCTTTGCAAAAAGTCAGCCTCCAAGGGAATCTTTTTTATTCCATAAGATTTTGAAAATATTCCTTGTTGTTGGACACTTGAATTTTTGTTGCTCAGATGGGGCAACGGACCACACCATCACGTTCCTTGTGAAATTCTGGTTCTTTTGAGTATAAAGTTGGGATATTGCTATTAGTGTGAAAAATTTCCCTCTGGGAATCTTTTAGATTTCTCACTGGATCAGAGAATATTCTTGCAAAGATTTTGTCTTGAAAAATGTGTCAGGCATGGTTCCGCCTCGACATCCATGTCAAGGTTCTGCCTCTGTCCTCTATTCAGCCTCCGCTACTCCACTCGACTCTCCTTCCCCCTGTCAAATGAACACGTTTGGGTTTAAAGGTAATTTTCTGTGCGGGATTACCCAAGATGACACTGTTGGCACATTGGTTAATTATGGCAATTGGTTGGAGGGTGGCTCAGGTTCCAACCCGTGTCCCACCAACTAGTTTAAAAATGGTGTATTTTTTACGTGGGGTTGTTTGTTGATACCCGACGGTGATGGCGTTGTTTTGTTGAAATGACGTGGAGTGGAGTGTTTTGGGGCTGTGTGGTTTTATGGGGCCACTAACAGTGGGCCCACCCACCGCCCGGTGTGGGTTCGACACCCGTCGGCCCCGCTATGTGTGGTTCTATTGTAGCGACCTTTGGGTCATATTTTTATATAATGTGGTGTCGTTGGGCGGCAAGTCCGCTAATGGCGGCCCACCCCCACTATAATATTTATATTATATATGGTGCAGTGGGGTGGCAGGGGTGGTGGCCCGCCACCTTATCTATATAAATATATATATATATATATATATATATATATATATAATAATATATATATATATATATATATATATATATATATATATAATTTTGACCAAATTTGGGGGTTTACAGGTAAAATTAACAAGGCAACAAAAATGCCCTTTCTAACCGTTGTTTTTCATGGGTCGTGCCTTTGCTAAATTGTTGCCTCGTTAGTGACTACAACTTGGCCTAGTTTGACCAAAACTTTGACCGCAAATATCTTGAGCATACGAACTCATATTTGCGTCTCGGTCACATTGTTGGAATCAGGGTAACAAGCACTACGATCTACTCATGGTTTCACTTCGATTCGAGGACTTTTATTTTTGAGCTATTCTTAGCCACTTTTGAATCCTGAGCATTTCTAGAGCCACCTAGATCATTCCTTCCCACTAAGGAGCTTTTGGTCCTCCAAAAGCATGCACATGATCTGCAACTGATGTGTTACATTTTCTGCACCACAAGTGTTCTTCAAAGCCATAAGTGATGAACCAACACCTGTATCCTCTGCAAAAATGTAGTACAATCATTGAAAACAAGATGTTCAAGTACATGACCAATCATGACCCAAGCATCCCCACACTTGCCAAGAGTTTGTAACATACACTCTTTGGGCAAGTTTAGATCAGAATAGAAATCAATACCTCAACTATGAATAAAAGACCAAAACATCATCATTGCTTTAATAAGCAATGGAAATCAAATTATCATTTTTACATTTAAATCGCAACACATGATTTACAAAATGTGGCCATGACAAGCTAGCATATCTAATAAAGCCATCTCTCACCCATCAAGGTGAATGGATCCTCTCCCCGTGGCACCGGATTCACTTGTTGAATAACTTCACTAGTTGGTTCCTGCATGAGTGCTTTGTCCTTAAGACACCGCTTTGGATGGAGGCCCCAACATGTGGCTCTTTGATGTCCACTTATGTTGCAATGAATAAAAAAAAATCTTCTTCCTCCATACTTGCTTAACCTTCTTCCTTTCGTGATGTGGAGACGACTTTTCATGCCTCATCCTCTTTCTTGTTGCCATTCTCTTCCAACACTCAACAACCACTTGGTTATGCAAACCGCACAAACTACATGATTTCTATTCATAATTAATAATATGTTTGTAATCAAAATGAGCTCTAGAATATTGAGACTGATTATACTTCTCTTGGCTGTCTCTAGTGCAAACCTGGCGTTGAGAGCTTACTTTAACTCTTCCTCTGTAATGTGCATTGTCATGGGAGGATTGTGACGTGTGTAACACCTCCTCCTCCCAGGTCCACCCAAGTAACTAGCCATCCAGGGTAAACATGCGATGAGAGAGGCTACTATAATGGATTCAACTTCCTTGGTGACCTTAAGGAAATGGAACTGACATAACATATCAAACAAACCCATCCACATTAGTGGCAACACCCTCAGGAGACATGTCATCCACTCAAACATCCTGTCTCTGAGTCCCATTGATGATTTAACTCTTTTAACCCTTGCTCACTCTCATGCTATAGGCAAGACAGTGACCAAAAGCCAAAGTCGCTCTCACAGGCCTCTGTGCCAGCATCTCTGGACTTTGTCCAACAGACCTGTGCCAACGTCCCTGAGATTTAAGCCACTTTTCTAACCCAAAATCCCGACCTCTACCCAGAACTTGTTATAACCTTCAGAATCCATCAAAGACATGATGAAACTATAAACAAATAAAAAATCAACCTCAGGACTAGGCTTGAGCATCCCCAATCGGGATTGACATTATGTCAAACACTTGGCATCAATGCAACCTACAGGTCTAGGATACAAGGCAGAGCATATATGGATGAAAGAACTTATGAAACATAACCAAAAGGATCACCTCCTTCTCCATTGAATTATTATATCATCAATTAGGTCTTGCATCCATGCATTCAACAATTACAAGTAATTGCATGAAATAACCGTGACATGAACCAGTCATTTCACCATTCTTATAACCAACATAAAACCATATAAATATCAGAGATATGACAACCATTAAATTCACATATAAACCAATGCAAAAGTAAGATAACTTATCTTTTATTAATCATAGGAAAATCCGACCAGGTGCAGGACTTCCACGTACCACCTGACCATAGACATGGCTGAATGAAATATCTCTTTCAGCCAGTCACTCCCGTGCCATATTCCAAGCATGAATGTGGGATCTCATAGAACAACCAATCCATGAACAACCAAGGGAATCTAGAGATTAAACCACATCCACCCTCATCAAACCGTGACCACACCAAATCGGTGCTTTGATCACAACCGAACTGAACTTCTGGAATCCATCGCTGTCCTTGAGGAATTTTCTGTCTCTTTGTCTCCCAAGCTTCACCACAATCCAATCTCGGATTACTAGGCCCTAAACCAAGACCAATCTATCAAGAATTACCACAATCCAAACCTGAATCACTAGGCCTTAAACTAAGACTTCTCCCTCAGGATCTACCGTGTATCCTGCCAAAACCACTCAATGGATTCTTAGACCTTTGGGAATGAACCTTGAAGCCACCTCCGCCTCGGATTCTAAAATCCATCTGACAAACCAAAGTTCAAAACCGAGATAAACATCCAACATACGTGGCATTCAGAAAAAGGCAGGGCTAGGCTGAAAACGACTGTCATAGCCCGGCAAAACCATGCCATCGACAACAAGAGAACCATACACCAACATGCAAATCCATGCATTTCCAAACCAGCTAGGAAATCCCACATGAAAAAGGTTACCTACAAGTATTCCTGTTGAAGCTACTTGATCTTGCTCTTCTTCCTTGATGCTTGCTCTCCTTGCTTTCCCTTTGCTTGCTTTTCCTTCCTTGATGCAAAGCTAGAGTGCTCCAAGAAAAATCTAAGTGACCAAGAGTAAGAGAGAGAGAGAGGGTAATGAGAGAGCTCCAAACTTAAACTGACAAAAGGTTTCCAACTGATTCTCAGAAGTCTTTTTATGAATGAGGCTTCTAATTTCTTCATTTTCCATTATTTTCCTTCAATTTCCTCCTCACATGCAACCTGTGATCTTTCACCTTACTTTTCTCCTTATTTCCTTTATTTCATAAATAAATTTGACAAAAGTACATTTTTTCCCTTTTAATCCCTTTGCCTTAGCCTTTGGCAATTTTCCTTTCCAAAACACACATCCAATAATGCCCACTAGGATATATTTGGCCGACATTCAGCTTGGAATAAGTGTCCCTTAATCGTGGTCTTATTTTGCCTTTATTAACTTTTATTACATGAAATTTTCACCAGGGCTATTATAGAACCCTCCCCCTTGGGGAACACCGTCCTTGATGTTAAACCACACCATGACCTCAACAAAACCACTGAAAAGCAAACATATTTCCCATGGAGCTTTATAACTTAGCTCGTTGTAGTATTTACAATGAAAGACCTGCTCAAAAGCAAAACATCACGACAACATGACAATATAACAACCATAATAACATGGCACCCATATCGCTTATTGGAGCTCTATAACTTAGCTATTGGCGATATTTACATATACATACATATACCAAAACATAAACATATGCCAACATGTACCAACATCAAACCAAAAC
Organism: Pinus taeda; assembly: GCA_000404065.3. Classification (NCBI taxonomy): domain Eukaryota; kingdom Viridiplantae; phylum Streptophyta; class Pinopsida; order Pinales; family Pinaceae; genus Pinus; species Pinus taeda. The sequence continues at coordinate 11,187 of APFE030528786.1, forward strand.
TGCTTTGCCTCAACCGGCAAACAATGAAGAATACAGGGCCTGCATCTAATATGCCATCTCCCATGTAGCTTCTTCAGGACCAAAGTGCTTCCACTTCACTTCAACTTTCTCTATGGATTTGTTCATGAGCATGAGATGTTTCCACTACAATATGTACTGAGGCTCCGGCTGAAACTCTCCTTCTTTCGCCACCTGCAATACAGACCAATCAATAACATGATCGACATCCTTTATATACTTCTTAAGCAATGACATATGAAAAACATCATGGAATTTCTCTGTTGGAGGAAGTGCAAGTCGATATTCCATTGGTCCAATCCTCTCAAGGATCTTGAAAGGCCCACAATACCATGGTGCCAACTTGGAATGTGAACCAATCCTCAAAGATATCTTCTTGGGCTTGATGCGCAAATGCACATGCTCCCCAACGTGGAACTCCTTTAATACCCTGTGCTGACCCACATAACTCTTCTATCTTGTTGCCTTTATATTCTTCTTTATAACCTACATTTATTGCTCCATATCTGCCAACATATCTAGTCCAATACGTACCTTGTTCACTAGAACACTCCAACTTATGGGAGTGTTACAACTCCGTTCATACAATGCCTCGAAAGGACTCATCCTTAATGACTCCCGATAATAATTATTGTATGCAAACTCAAGAAATGGAAGATACTCCTCCCATTTCTTTTGCTGGTGCATCACATACATCCTCAACATGATCTAGGTGGACGTTGGTGGCCACCCAGTTATCCCACTTGGACCCCCACAACTGTCTCTTTCAATTTTTCAGTTTCTGTAATTGTAGCACAATTTACTATTTTTAGCAGTTTTTCAGGTCCTGAACTTCTGGAGCTGTTTTGAGGCCCTAAACGGCGTTTTTTTTTGGAAATATGGGAGCAACATGGGTCCATGGACCAATGGTTCTCTTCCCAAAGTTGTAGTGCTTGGATAGATCTTTCTAATGAGCTATTGTACGCATCAAACAGAGATCGGGTGCCAAAGTTATGACCCCAGGAAGTTGATGTACCAACTTACCCAAAACGGGGCCCACAATTTGGCGTTTCATCTTCTAGGGTTAGGTTTTGGGATGTTAATGGTTTTCCATTATTTCTCAACAATAAATAGGCCTTAGAGCCTCATTGTAACACAGTTGAGAGGCATGTAGCTGCCACATCTCTTTTAAGAGATAAGCTACCATCGCCCTAGCTTGTTTATTTCCAACTCCGTTTGTAAGCATATTTTAATATTTTACATTAATGAAATGAAGTATTATTTCCACTGCATATCTGTATTTATGGTTATCTCTGCAATCTATTGCGTTCCTGTTTAAATCCGGATCACAACATATCCTCCAAGATCCTGTTGACCTTCTCTATCTGTCCATCTGTCTGCGGATGATAAGTTGTATTGAAGGCCAACTTTGTACCCAAGCCTGCAAATAGATCCTTCCAGAACTTGGAAGTGAACTTTGCATCCATCTCTGACATTGTATTCTTTTGAACACCATGCAATCTCATTATCTCTCTAATGAATACCTGTCCTACCTCACTAGATGAATATGTAGTCTTTACTGGAATGAAGTGAGCTACCTTGCTCAACATGTTGACCACAACCATAATATAATCATGTTGCCTCACTTTCCTCAGAAGAGTTGTATTGAAATCCATGGAAATGACCTCCCATTTCCATTCTGAAATCGCTATAGGTTGTGATAAACCACCTGGATGCTTATATTCCACCTTGACCTGATGGAAATCTAAACATCTAGCCACAAACTCTGCCACTTCCTTCTTCATATTTAGCTAATAATAGAACTTCTTCACCACCGTCAATGTCTTCTGATATCCTGGATGACCTGAGTATGGCTTCACATGAAACTCCCTCAAGATAAACTTCTTGTGTTCAATGCAATTTGACACATAGACCCTGTCTCTAAGTCTCACCAAACCATCTTTTGTGAGACGATAGTCTGCATCCTGATCACCTGCACCTGTACCTATACATGTACTATGCGGTAACCTATGCATAATCTCCATGTATTTTTCATCCCGCTATCCTGCCCACAAGATACTATCCTGTAACTTTTTCCCATAAGCTCATATCTTCTATATGATTTACCTGTACCTTCCTACTAGGAGCATCTGCAACCCTGTTCTCCTTCCCTTTGATGTATCTGATTTCGAAGTCGAACTCACTAACGGTAGCCAACCATCTAGCTTGCCTGGAATTTAGATTCAGATGGTCAAACAAATACCTCAACCCACTGTGATCACTCATTAATGTAAACATCCTGCTCAGAAGACAGTGCTTCCACATCTTCAATGCATGTATAATCACTACTAGCTCAAGATCATGCGTCAGATAGTTTTTCTCGTGGTCATTCAGTTTTCATGACTCATAGCACACTACATGTACTTCTTGCATGAGAAATCCACCAATTCCTCTCTTGCAAGCATCTTTACACCCTACAAACTCCTTTTTCGGATCCACAATCTATAGCACTGGTGCATGTGTCAACAACTCCTTAAGCTGCTCAAAACTAGCCTCACATTCTTCTATCCATTCGAACTTATTACCTTTCCGTTGCAATGATGTGATAGGATACATGATGCATGAGAAGTTACCGATGAACCTCCTATAGTAACTTGCCAATCCCATAAATGATCTCACCTCATCCACATTCTTAGGAGCTTCCCATTCCATGATGGCCCTTATCTTTTCTCGATCTACTGCTATGCCTTCCTTGAAGACAACATTTCCCAAGTAAATGTACCTTAGTTTGAAAGAAGTTGCACTTGCTAAGCTTAGCATACAACTAATGTTCTCTTAACAATCTCAACACTACTGCTAAATGCTCAACATGTTCTTCCTCATTTTTAGAATATACCAGTATGTCATCAATGAATACAATAACAAACTTGTCTAGATAGTGACGCAACACACTATTAATCAAACACATAAATGTAGTTGGAGTATTAGTCAAACTGAAAGGAACAACAACAAACTCATTATGTCCATACCTGATCCTAAATGCAATATCGAAGATATCCTCTTCCTTGATGCGTACCTGATGGTATCTCGATCTCAAGCTAATCTTAGAGAACATTGCTTCTCCCTTCAACTGATCAAAAAAATAATCAATCCTCGGCAAAGGGTATCCGTTCTTGATCGTTACTTTGTTCAGCTACCTATAATCAATGCATAATCTAAGAGTACCATCTTTCTTCTTCATGAACAACACTGGCACACCCCAAGGCGATACACTTGGCCTAATGTACCCCTTGTCCAACATTTCCTTAAGATGCAACTTTAACTCAACCAACACAGGTGTGCTCATCCTATATGGTGCTTTTGATGTTGGAGCTGCCCCTGGCACCATCTCAATAGAAAATTCTACTTCCCTCTGAGTTGGAAACTCTGTAATTTCCTCGGGAAATACATCATGAAACTGCTGCAAAACTGGGTACCTGCTTAATACATCGACATCCTCAACCTTCTTACCCTTGTCACTAGAAATGTGTATTGCAAACATCAAACAACCTTTTCTGCAACTACGCTTAACTTGCATAGTGGTAGCCATTCTCACTGATGTAGGCTTCTTCTTCCCCTGCAAAGTCCTCTTTAACATAAAGGCTTTAACAAGTTTCATAAGGATAACATTATCATAGTGTCATTTAGGATTAACAATTAATACTAACTTAATACTATAAAGACAATTAGGTTAGAATAGTTACACTAATTGTAAATCATAACTTAGTCATGGCTTAGTTGAGGCCTAAATCAGCTTAAGGATCACTTTCTTGCCTAATCAGCAAGAGGGCTGATCTGATGTCTCTTCTCCATAGATGAATGAAAGCCACATTTTAAGTGATCAGAGATTGAGAGAAGGTAACTGGACCTAGTTAAACCAGTCGGAGCCACCACACCAAACGAAAAAGGAGCTGCCTTTAAGGTCTGGACCAGGTGGTTTTCCCCGATGTTGATGCAGCGATTTTTGAGGCATCAACAATAACCTAGTGGGTGTAAGATAAAATTCACCCGTGTCATTCACAGAAAGCATGAGAAAAAACCTAATACTATATATAAAACCAAGAAAAATTCAAATTCATCACTTCTAGGGACCTCGTAACCACCCCGCCAATACACAAGTATGTTCTTGTTTATAGTTAAAAAAATTACCCAAATTACAATATGTTGACTAGTGCAATCAATCCATACCCAAATTACAATCTGTTGACTAGTGCAATCAATCCATTCATTTTAGCCCTGGATTTGTTTCAGTTTAAAACAGAAGTATACAAATATAGTTGTCCAATGTCTATGCTTTAACCGTTCACCTTAAGATGTTTTTACAATATAATTTCCTAAGTCTATTTAATATCTTCATTATCATAAAAACCAACCTATATCCATCTTAACTCCACGTCTACCACTCTTAGGGGGATGAAATCTATTTATCCCTCTAAGCACTCAGTAGACCCAGAATTAAGATGGATCTAAGATGATAGAATTTCCCCTTTAAATAGTCTATGCACACATGACTACCATGGGTCAATACCATGGGTTATCATAAACATGGAGCTTAAAAATTACTATTAGTAATTTATAAAAATTAATAAAATTAATTGTTGATTTTTATTTTATTTTTTATTTCAACCAAGCTAAAATATTTAACATACATTAAATTACAACACCCATTTTTACTCTTGATCCACAAAGCCCCCAGAGGGTCCAAATAATTTTTCACTCTATGCTACTTTGCATATCACGATATTGATACCTCTCGGGGGTTAGTAGATCTAGACTAAAGATGGATCTATGCTGGTTTAATTCCCCCATTTAAATAGGCTACATTCTAGGTGAATACCATGGGCCAATACCATGTGCCATTTTTATTTTTATTAATACTAATATTAGGGTTAATAATGTTTTTTTGCATGGTATTAATATAAAAAAAATAAGGATGACTTTTTACGACCCGGAGATGGCATCGGTTAGGGTTTTGGCGAACAACATTTCTGCTGTTTCCGCAGTGGTTCTCAAGCCCAATACAGGGGTCGAAGCCGATCCAGCGGAAGAGGCGACGACGTTCATTACGGGCAGACGGCTTCCTTTGCATGCGGCTCCAGAGAAACAGCTTGCCTCTTGCAGGAAAATGCCGAAATTTTGCCCAGATCAACGCGGGAATGCAGTGTCGGTTTTTATGGAATCCCAATCTGCCAAGAAGATACATGCAGATGCCTGTCTCTGGCGAAAGAACGAGACACAAATCGGCGCTCCTGATCAAAGATGTGGTGCCGTGAGGCATTTAGAGGACAATTTCTGTCAAATCGCGTGGAGAAAAGGCAGGGGAGGGTTGCACGATGCGTTTTTGATCTTCCCTTCAACGCAGGGGCCCAAACACCATAGGGTCGGCTTGGATCTACTCGATCCAGCCCTTATATGAGCCCAGCGCAATCCCAGGCAGCAAACTGAGGGTATCAATCAAAGATCGAGCAGAGTTTTAGCAGATCCAAACAAGCTCAAGGAAAGAAAAACAAAAATAGGGCCAAATCTGGAGGTTTGCTTACAGCCAGGGCAGGTAAAAAATTCTTGTTTTCAGATTCTGATTAAAACCCCACAAGGAAAAACTCGTTTAGTTTGGGTTCATGCAGGAAGCACCTCCTTGCAGCTGAAACAACAGATTTGGGCTGAAATGGGATACCCAGTTCATATCCAACATCTGGTCAGTGGCAGGCGGTCTCTCCAGGATCTCAGATCGATGGACAGCTATGAGATTGGGCCAGGATCAATCATTACCTTAAACCTCATATTGAGAGGAGGGGCTCTGCCTCAGGGACAACCAAGCTTCTCAGGGCGGGATAAGGGAAAAAAACCTACAACCCAGCAACAACCCAAAGGAGGTCCATCCTATAAAAACATTCTACAGGGTAGCAGAGACATATGGTCTTCTTCAGATCAAGGCGGACACATACCCAGGCCATATATAGTAGATCAGTCAGAGCAAACCCCAGCTTTAAATTTAGATTCTTCAGGGCTTGACGATTTCATAAAATCCTATGAAACAGAAGCTCTAATATGCCGATTCAACAGTTTTTGGCCTAAACCTTTGGATCTTTTCCATTGGATTTTCACCAACTGGACCATGGAATGTGAAATACATCTATGTTCAAAGGGGGTTTTCATTG
>APFE030528797.1:0-14024 GCA_000404065.3 Pinus taeda
ATATGCATAAGTCCAGAAATGGACTTGTGGGTCAAAAGTTATGACCTGCTGAAGTTCAGTGTGTTAAAAACTTAAGCAAGGAAGAATCCTACATATCGCAAGCCCACAAATTAGAGGTGTAGTGAGATCAGAGACCAGAGATTGGAGGCGAATCCGTCACAGAAATAAAAAATTAGAGGACTTGGGGAATCACATTTTGACGTCCTGACTAATCCTAATCGGTCATTGGAGGATCTGTGGTGCAGTGCAACAGTGTATGCATTTCACCAATCAATGACTTATGATATCGGCAATCAAAGGTCTCGACATATCGGAGGGCATGCCATATCAGTGATTGCATATTAGGGACCTAGGAAAATCAGGAATCACAATTGGAGGTCCCGCATATTAGAACTCCCACAAATCAGGGATTTGAGCATCTAGTGTTAAATCATTAGGAAAGCCAAATATGAAAATACAAAGGACTTCATTACAAAACAAAGGTTGGGAGGCCTCTTTCTCTCTCCTCCATGAGGACACGTGGAGACATCCAATTGGGTCCAATAAGGACACGTAATAGCTGGCAGATGAGCTCTGATAAGGACAGATGGTTGTGAGGTATTGGATCTAATAAGGATACATGGGAACAAGTGGTGAGCTCTAATCAGGACACATGGAAAGATCTGATTAGTTCTGATACGACCAAGTGGATGTTGTCTTCATCATGATAGGAAAATACATAGGGATACGTCGCAGAAAATTGAGGTGTCTTAAGGTGGCCTAATGGGTCATATTCAGGTGACACATGTCACCACTTAGAAGATGCCATGTGGTAGGTGAAGATGTCACATCGAAGATCGGCAACTGGAGGCTTGCAATGGTTGTCACATTGGCCACCTTGGTGAATCACTGATTCAGTGGCAATGATATAAGCACTAGCACGTGGTCACGAAGAGTCAAAGAACGGAGGGCTAGGGCCAAACACAGAGGGCCATCAGTGATTGGCAATCGAATGTTTGTGATGGATGGCACATGGTCACAGTTGCAAAATTGTCGATTAGAGGGCTCCGATATGGTTACTAAATGGTCACAACGCTCGGTCATATAGTGGAGATTTGGTGAGAGCTAAAATAGAAGAGGTTTGAATATCAATGGTTGGGAAGCGGCAGTTTGCAATCTTGCACCAATGTGAAGTTACGATGGAAAATATCTGATAATGCAACAGTACAAAGGTGTATTGATGGTGTATGGGTCGATAGTTGTAGGAGTAAATAGAGAACAAAGCTTTGGTCGTAGGATGAATGACGACTATCATGGATCAGTTTAAGATCTCTGAGAAAAAGGAAACAAGGATAATGGTCCAGACAATGTCCATGCCTAAAGAACAGAGAAGCCATGCTAAAGTATAGTCAAACTCTGTGAGCCTTGAATACGAATGGTGAGTCTCAGTGATGGGAGAGATGCAATATAGAGAGTACCATGCTTGGTTTGAGTAAGTAGCTGCACTGAGAATTAATTCTCAGTATGGGGAAATAGTCAAGTGCCCATTCTCAAGTGAATGTAGTGGTAGAGACCAAGTTTGGTGTAGACAACAAAATGTAGGGCCATGACCAGATACAATGTGTCGTGTAAAATAAGGACAATGCAATAGCATCGATTGGGGAGATATCAGAGGAACAAAACCCAGGAGCTTGATTTAGCATGTGGGGTAAAGAAGCATAGTTGTTAGAGACAGCCAATAAAAAATACCTCTAAGTGTCAGTAGTGTTTTGTGAAGCTAAGGAAGATCTAGTTCCACAGAGTGGGGTCGACAGTGTTTATGCAGAGTTAAAGAGACTCTGAGAGCATCGTGTTTTGTAAGCAAGATTGAAGGTTCCTGTGCACTTTGTAAACAAGGTTGAAGGTGCATGTGCACTGTGTAAGAAAGGTTGAAGTTCCTATGCTCTATGTTTAAGATTTAAGTGCGCGTGCTCTGTATTTAAGGCTGAAGTGCCTATGTGATGTGTGGGACCTCAAAAGTGTCTATGAGTTGATGTGAGCAAAAGCCCGAGAATCGAGCCTATGCTGTGTGAATCAAGGCCAAGAGAAAACTGTGTTGTGGAAAGCAAAGTGGCAAAGAGAAGTGTGTTCTGGAATCAACTGTATTTTGTAACCTTCCATTCATGTATGCATTTTAAAATTCCAATTCACATAATTGGCATCATCCAACTCGGTTTCTTTATTTAGATATGATTGTACAAGAGGATTAGCCATTTTGAAACAAATGTTTCTCCAAATTCAAATCCATAACTAATTTTTAAGCTCACAAACAATGATTTCATATTTCAAGAGATTCATAATTAACCTCATAAAAATTCAGATAAATACCATATACATAATTCATTAGCACCATATTTTTTAGCAACTAATTCCATGCAATATTAATTTTAGTTTCAAAAAAACTCACCGAGCTTCAAATCTTAACACAAACAATGGATAAGAACTAAGTCAAATGTTGTGTAGTACTTACCAATGTGTGGTTTGATGCCATTCTTCGATCTCCAAAGCACACCATCCAAAAATTTCTCATCAATAGACTTGTTGGGATGCAATGTAGGTTCAAACTACATATAAATATCAAGAATGAGCTCAGATGGGTTTGAAGGATTAAAATGATAAAAAATTATATTCTCTTGAAAGTAATTAAATTAGACCTGGGCTTAGATGGATTAAACCCTTTAAATGATAATGTAATTAGGATCTGACATAACCGTTATGCTTTACGTTGATAATCCCAACATCAAAGAGGCAATGGACTATGAATTGTTGAAACTTGAACTGTAGGTCAAGAGGCATGCCAGTTTAAGCCTCATGGTTGACCCCTTCCCAAAGTTGTGGAATAATTTATTCTGGGCACAATATGCTATTGAAACCAACTTTTCCATAAATGGTTACCATTCAAGCTTATGTTGGTCATTTGAGTGCCTTGTGAACACTTTTAGAGAAGAGATTAGATGCAAAGGAAAATAAAGACTGATTTATGTACATTTATAGCCCCTATCCTAAAAATAATGATTTGTGTACATTTATTGCAACCTATTAAGAAAATTACCTCTTTTTATTACAATAAATTTGAAATGATAGTTGTAATTCATAGCCTCATATTTCCTATATTAAGTCTAGCCCAAAGGTAGCAGGATAGGTATTTTCAGGGTAGTAGGTATTCCAAGAAGAATAAATGATTTTGGAAAAATTGTTTCCCCTCCTTTTGAGGGCATTGAGAAATGCTAGGACTAATGTGCTTACATGCAAAAAATACACCTTTTCTTTGACTCACTGATCACAGATAGTGTCATAGTCTTAGTTTCCACTTTTGATGCACACTTCCAGCAATTGCTTAACACAATTCTCAAACTTAGTGAGGAACATCCCACACATCGCGTTTCACCTCCAAACAGCACCACTCTATGATCTCATTTGCAGCCGAATCTGAGGGAAAGGTCATCATAAAGAAACCTTTTATATTCCTTTTATAATAAGCACCTCGTCTCTTGCCATTTCCCATTTCTTTGAAATGTAATTCGTGATGAACTTCACAAAGAACCACCACAAGCTCGTCCAACAATCACCTTCTGAGCAGCCTCCAATACTTCATCCATCTGAACATCCTCCTCAAAAATCAAATCTTTCTCACCAGACTTCAACCTATCATTTTCTTTTCCTTCCCTTCTTCCTAGCCGACTTATGCTTGTGTTCCTCCTTATCCAAACTAGGGTATCATCGACCAAAGCCTCACTTGTTGTATATCAATTTCAAATTTATTGTATTAATATATTTAATATATTTTTTTGTGAAATATTAATACATATTTAATATACTATTTGACAAATTTTCAATTTCGTTGTTTAAACTGGGTTTCTGACAACCTGTATGAATTCAACACTATGAATAACAAAACTCTCCAAAAAATTGAAGAGAGCATACAACAATCTCAAGTACTTAACTAACACTATTATCAAATACATAATTATTTATATTTTACGTAATTTAATTGTTTATTAGTTAAAATAAAATTAACTTATACTTTTAAATTATGTTTTATTTTTCAATATTTTATATCAATAAATAATATAATATTCACTCCAATACTCTCTTCCCTTTTTCTTCAATAATATCTATCTATAATAAATATGTAATCTTCTTTTGCAAAATTTATACACAAATTCAAAAAAAAAAAGTAATACTATAATTAACTATGATGTCTACAAAAGTAAATAATATATATTAGTAACATCAATAAACATCAAAAACACGTATTTCATAATACACATCACATTACGACATTAATAAAATCATAAAAATTAATTAAATTATAATTTTGTTTTGACAACATATTATCATTGGCATTATTAATTAAAAAAAATATATATAAATTGAACATATACACATTTAAACAAATAATGTAAAAAATTCGTAAGAATAGAGATTCACCCCATTTGTCAATGATAGTCTTCTAGAATTTTTTGTGATACCATGGGCCAATTCTATGGCTTATCAATTCCACATGCCCAAAAAACCATCACTCATTTCATGTGACACTTGTTTATATGAAATTTTTTTTAATTAATCAATTTATTTAAAAATAAAAAAATGACAACTACCTTCAAGATAAATCTCAATCATTGATGCTTGTATACTACTAAAAATATCCTATTATATTCCATAGTGGTTAAATCCCTACCATCCACTCTTAATTATGGATAATTAAATTAAAATTTTAAAAACTCTATTATCAAATAGCCACACCACTTGTAGACATAATTACCACTTACTAATTATTAATAACTAAATTAGAATTAGAAACTATATTCTTATATCAACACACCTACCAACACAATTGCTAAAAATATATATATAACAAGTAAATGAACGGGCCTATCAACATAATTACATAAAAAAATACATAAAGTAGGTAACATAATTATTTTTAAAAATATATACCTACCAACACAATTACTAAAAGTATATATATAACAAGTAAAATGAACATGCCTATCAACATAATTACATAAAAAATTACATAAGGTAGGTAGAGTAGACATGCCTATCAACATAATTACATAAAAAAATATAATGTAGGTAGAGTGGACACGCCTATCAACATAGTTACTTTTAAAAATATATGAAACAATTAAAATACATAATATAGGTAGAGTAGACACGCCTACCAACATGATTGCTTTTAAAAATATATAAATAATTAAAATATACACGCTTATCAAAATAATTACTTAATAAACAATTAAAATATAATAAACAAGTAAAAATCAACACGCTTATCAACATAATTACATAAAAAAATATATAATGTAGGTAGAGTGGACACGCCGATCAACATAGTTACTTTTAAAAATATATGAAACAATTAAAACACATAATATAGGTAGAGTAGACACATCTATCAACATAAATACTTTTAAAAATATATGAAAAAATTAAAATAAACACGACTATCAACAATATTAATAAAAAATACATAAAATAGGTAAACTAAACATGCCTATCAACATAATTACCTTTAAAAATATATAAATAATTAAAATACACACGCTTATAAAAATAATTACTTAATATACCATAAATATCTTCATAATTACCATCTAATAATTACCAAAATTATGAAATAACGTCTATCAACATAATTATTTTAAAAAATACATAAAACCCAAATACTTTTAAGTATTCATAAAAACAAATTAATTTTATTAAATAAATAAGTAAAACACAACATTTTTTTTTTTTCTAAGTAAAGTCTAATCTATATTAAGGTAAGGAAATATTTACAGAGGTTACATCATTCGAGAGGGGCCATGCCCAGCCCTCTAACAAAAACAGCTGAAACAGCCTATCTTTCCAGCGAGACCCCATTACAAGATATTGTCTTTTTGTGATACTTGGACAGCAGACATACAGAGACCAGACTCTTGGACAACAGACATATAAGAACCAGACTCTATAGAGCCTGTAGACACTAACATTGACACTGTATTGACTAGAGACAAACCTTCAGGAGAAGGCAGAGGAGTAGAACTAAGAGCGACCAAACTATTAAATGACAAAGACATAGAGAAGACTAAGCCAAAACCTGGAGAATAGCGACCAAGGAGACTCAGGAAGGGTGACTGGGCAACTCCGGTGGCTTCGTCTGCTCCGGGCTAGACGTGTCGAGCCAAGTAGCCATCTCCTCGTCCCACTGAAGCTGTCCATCTGGGCCTGGCTGTATTGCACTGTGGCCTTCCTCTTTATCCTGAATTTCATTAACCGGAGGCAGAATTTCCTGCTTTGAAAAAACAGAACCCAAATTCTCCTGGACTTGGGCTGGTGGAGGCTGACCAGCCGGTGCGACAGCAGTAAGGGGACGGGGCATGTGGAATACCCTCCCAATCATATCTCCCAACAAAATTTCGCTGGACTGGAATTCTGCGGGGGCCTGGGAACAGGAAGGATTGTCTTCAGGGGCCGCCTCCGAGAGGTAAGTCGATAAATTCACTATGACATCTGAGCGTAGGAGCCTTCCAGGAATTCTGAGACGGATTGGCTGGTAGGAGTCCGGCAGAAGCAGAAATTCCTGCTCAGAGCTGGATGAAGAATTTGCCATGGCCTCCCTAGGAGCGAAGGAGTTCACCTCCTCACCGTCGAAAGCCGTGCGAATGCCAGCTCTCCCTTCGCGCCGAGGCACACCTCTACTGCGCACCATAACACCGAAAGCGAGGGAAATAAGACTCTGCTTCACCACCCTGAGACGTCCAGCAGGTGAAATTTCATGCCAAAAGCCGACCTCGAATGTTTTTTTCCGGTTCTGGTATGACTGGGCCTTTCGATTAAATAACAACTCCATTACCTTCATCGCGTACAGGGTAGCAGAGTCCGGCAAGCGCTTCATTGAAGAGGGGAAATGAATGTTTACTCCTTCTGGTGGCAGGCGTTTAAGGGCATGCATTAATGCTGCCTCGATTGATGAGCATCCAGCTGCCCATCGCACCCCCGCGTGGCCAGCTATAATATCAAGTACTCTCCTGACAAACACCCGCATCCGGGTTAAGTAAAACACAACATTGTTCTAACTATTAAAAAACAAATAAAATAACCTTTTTTCAAAATATTACCAAATATATTTTTGATATATTACCATGAATTAATCTCGTTTTACCGAGATTTGTCCTCGTACGGGGTCAAATTCTATTTCCATCGGCAAAACCCTAATCCGAAAAAACCTAAAAACATAGGTGAATGCCCTCAAAAAGGATGAGGAAAATGATCCATAGATAAATGTGTGGATTATGGCTTAACAAAAGGTATCCGCTTCCATCTTCTTCCCCATCTCTCTTTCATTGTGTGGAGGAGCTTAGCACTGTCTTCCAAAAAGAACAATGACGAGCAAGAAGGAAGAAGAGAATGAAAATACGAGCAGAGATCAGAAAAGTGAATATCTGCCACAAGCAGGCAGAGAGCATGATGAATCTCTTCCCTCGCCTCCAGGAAACGAAAACATACAGCCAAGGGGGGCAATGCATGCAGAACCACCGAGGTTGGTTCCAATCGGTTTAAATCAAGGAGATGAACGGTGGAGATCTATACTGGAGGCATTAAAGCAATGCCAATATTATAAAGATGAAGTGTGAATGTTTTCAAGCCTCAAAGGGCAGCTTACCGAAGAATCGGTAACTTCAATCGTCCAGCATCTCCATGGTATTGACAGCGACAGCGAACGCTTTCTATTTATCAGGAAAGAGCCGGGAAGGATGCTTGATGGTGACAAATGGACAAGGACAGATGTAAACTAGGCACTGCATGATTGGATAATTTCTCATCAGGTCGACCAACCCGTAACGATCAGGGACAGAAGCACTTCATCGCATCCCAGTCAGAAAGGTAAGCAGGTTATAAGAAGCTACAACATTGAAAATCGCGACCAAGGCACTTCATCGCATCCCCGTGATAAAGGTGAGAAGCTTATAAGCCAACCTTCCAGGCAAAAATATGGTTATCTGCCACAGCTCTACGAGGAACTTGGTAGTTCTATGCCCGGATTTCTTGGAAACAGCGAGGAAGTCAAAGGTTTTTTAGTTGGGGGAAAGGAAAAGCTTCAAGAGATCCTTCGGGAGTTGAGTTGCCGTTCCTGTTCTCGTAGTTCAGAGAAAACCCATGCTGAAAATATGGAAGACATAGAGCTAATCGAGTGTGACAGCCCTTCTGGCGAGCGGAAAAAGGTTTGCACTTTGTGGGGTGTTGACCTTTATGAAGAAGACTTTGGGGATCCTCCGGGGAAATATATGCCCGACGTGGGGTCAAATTAAATATGTACTGAAAATAGGCGAATAAAATCAGAGTTGTTTGCCTTTTTAACATTCCAGTTTTTCGTATTTCTATATTTAAGTTACTATCACATCGATACTATCACTTCCTTCGATGGGTTTATGTCATGGTTTCCCTTTCGTTATGTCATTCTTGGTGTATTTCATCTTTAAATATCAAGAACTTTGTTTCTCCAGGGAAAGCTCATTTTGTTTTTCTCATATGATTATTTCCATTATGCTTGTTTCTAATGCGCTTTCGATGTTGATCACTGTTGATCAATATTTTCATGTTAACTTCCCTCAACACATTGAAACTTAGCTTGCGGATTTCTTAATCAAGATGGTATTGAAATCCAAGGCTATATTCAATTAAATAATGTTTCTTCAATGATTTTCAAGTTACCATAGTTCATCTTATTTAAGCATTTTTCTTTTAGGGTGAGATATGAACATCTTTAAAGAATTTTATGAGGATGTTCCATAATCAAAATGTAGAATATTTTTTTTCACAAAATAATAGAATGGAAAATTTTAGATAGAAATTGTATAACCAGTAGTTGTGTTTGAAAAATCAAATGACATTATCAAATTCAATGGTTGTAGTGAAATATTTAAATGATGGGAATTTATTAAAAAAAAAATTATTTAAATAAAAATTCCAGTGGTTATTGTTAATAAAAATAAAAATAAAAAAAAATTCCATGTCTAATCTTAATACAATTTTTGTATTAGGATATTACTCTTTAATGTCTAAAATAGCTTTTGTTAATAAAAAAATAAAATTTTTCCATGTCTAATCTTAATTCAACTTTTGTATTAGGATACTACACTTTAATGTCTAAAATAACTTGATCATACTTTGATCTTGGTTTGGTCCATCTCTTCCATTCAATTTAGATACCTTTGCATTCACTGGTTCTCCATGCAATCATTCATATGTTAATTTTTATTCATTTTTCTTTTACTAGTGGTAGCTCGCTTGATCACCTATGTTTTCATTATAGATGTTAGTCAAAGATGATCCAAATATCTCTCCAAATCACTAAAATCAAGTACTCAATGCACAAAACACAAATCTAGATGATTCTTAGCTTGTTGTTCTATGTTTTAGTAGTCTATCGTGTTGACCATGTATTGATTAGGAACTCTGGAATAGTTGTGATTTAGTTTAATAGGTGTTTCACCATCTCGAGATGCCTTGGAGAAAAAAACATGTTTCAATTTTAACCCAGATTGTCTCGACACATAATAACGAATGATGAATTGTGAAGTTTCTTAAAATTGCACTTTACATTTTACAATCCATTTATTTTCAAGAAATTCCAAAAATTAAAATTTAAGAAAAATACCTCAAGTGTTATTATTTATTTTCAAGAAATTCCAAAAATTAAAATTTAAGAAAAATATGTCAAGTGTTATTATGGCCAAAATGTGAGAGAATATTGTCATAAATAACAATAATAAGCATTTTTTAAAACTAAAGGAAAAAAACATAGAAATTTCATTAGCCAAAATGAGGATTGGCATGTGTCTCTCCATTCTTTATGCCCATTAGCTTGTTTGAATTTCAAAGGTTATGTGACATTCATTATTTTTGTGATTAAGAAATAATATTTGAATCCTTTTGGTGGTTTTGGTGCTTCACTACTTTCATCTCCTCTCCTACTTTGTGGTGAATCATCTCTTCCTCTTTGTACCTTATGGCTGCTACCTGTGTCCATGTCACTAGTATAGATTTATCTTAAGCATAGATCTAACATGAGTTGAGAGGGATCAACTTTCTTCCCATGCAAACTTATTTTAGAGTGCCAAAGAAAAAGTGTAGTTTTTCATTGTTTAAATTGTATTTTCGAATGCCATAGAGATTACATAACTTATTTTTTTCAATAGCTTTATAGGATATATACATAATTTTTTTAAACAATATATAAAATATTTTACATAACATATGTATTGAGTCATTTTATTAGCACAAATTAAAATGATTTTTTTCCTCTTAATATATTTTTAACTATAAGTCATTTTTAGTTCATTTTAAAATATTTTATTCATAACCCACATTGGATATTTTATTATATACAAAATTCAAATAATTTATTTTAACATTTTTCTCTATATAGATATATATGAAGTTGATATCAACACAAATTAGTTAACATAGATTTTCAAGTAGTTTATTTCATTCATGTGTTGAAATATTTTTTAAAATTATAAGGTTTAAATATCTTACTCAATTTTTTTTTATGTCTAATTACTTTATGTGAAATTATATAATGTCATATGGACAAGTAATTAAACATACATAGAATATTATTTTTTCTCTTTTATTATAGCCAACGTTAATTTTATATTTAGAGAATTTTTTTTAAGAAACACATGTCAACTCCAGTTTTAGCACAGATATACTTACACATTGTCTTCACACTAGGTTATAGAATGATCCTCTCACCTCAACTAGATTTTTCCTTTTTTTTCCTGCTTATCATTTGCTTCCTCTTTGACATCATTATCATCATAAGGAATGTGTCATGCATCATAATTGTCCTTCTTATGACCTTCATTTGCATGCTCATGAAATATCACATCTTTTATCGCAAAAACTTTGTATGTGAAAGAATCAAACAACTTATATGCTTTATGATCTTAACATTAACCAATAAAAATACACTTGATAACTTTTGAATTAAGTTTTCTCCTATCTTGTTCTTGGACATTTCGCATTGTGTGCATGGATAGTGTCCTTGAGAAGGCATCTGCAAGTTTGTTAACATTGATGTCAAGAGTCATGTTAAGGAGTTGTGTTGGGCAGTTGGCTTTCCTAAAAACTAGCAAGAGTGTTGGCAGTGATGTCAATCAGACAAGCTTGGTTGTTTGTTGCAACTGATGTTGGTAGTGATGGTCCGGGAAGAATCTCATGGTAGCTACAAGCTTCATGTAGAGAATCATCATAGTAGCATTCTTATTGGAAAAACAATAAAATTATGATTATAGAGATGGTCGGGGATGGGAGTCCATGGGAGTTGTAGGCCTCATGCTAAGGACACATTGTTGAAGTGATTCCTAGTTGTCTTGAGATTTCAAGACCAGAAGATTGGCATTGAGGTTAGAGCCATGTTTTGAGGTATCATATGGGCTCAATGGCTAATTGGACCCCTTCAATTGGAAAGTGATCTCGAAGAGAATTCTAACGATATGCATAAGTCCATAAATGGACTTGTGGGTCAAAAGTTATGACCTGTTGAAGTTTAGTGTGTTAAAACCTTAAGCAAGGAAGAATCCTACATATCGAAGCCCATAAATTAGAGGTGTAGTGAGATCAGAGACCAGAGATTGGAGGTGAATCCATCATAGCAATAAAAAATCAGAGGACTTGGGGAATTGCATTTTTACGTCCCTGCTAATCCTAATCGGTGATTGGAGGATCTGTGGTGCAGCGCAACAGTGTATGCATTTCACTGATCAATGACTTATGATATCGACAATCAGAGGTCTCGACATATCGGAGGGCATGCCATATTAGTGATTGCATATTAGCGACCTACGAAAATCAGCAATCACAATTGGAGGTCCCACATATTAGAACTCCCACAAATCATGGATTTTAGCCTCTAGTGTTAAATCATTAGGAAAGCCAAATATGAGAATACAAAGGACTTCATTACAAAACAAAGGTTCGGAGGCCTCTTTCTCTCTCCTCCATGAGGACACGTGGAGACATCCAATTGGGTCCAATAAGGACACGTAATAGCTGGTAGATGAGCTCTGATAAAGACAGATGGTTGTGAGGTATTGGATCTAATAAGGACACATGGGAACAAGTGGTGAGCTCTAATCAGGACACATGGAAAGATCTGATTAGTTCTGATACGACCAAGTGGATGTTGTCTTCATCATGATAGGAAAATACACAGGGATACGTCGCAGAAAATTGAGGTGTCTTAAGGTGGCCTAATGGGTCATATTCAGGTGACACATGTCACCACTCAGAAGATGTCACGTGGCAGGTGACGATGTCACATCGAAGATTAGCAATTGGAGGCTTGCAATGGTTGTCACGTTGGCCACCTTGGTGAATCACTGATTCAATGGCACCGATATAAGCACTGGCACGTGGTCACGAAGAGTCAAAGAACGGAGGGCTAGGGCCAAACACAAAGGGCCATCAGTGATAGGCGATCGAATGTTTGTGATGGATGGCACATGGTCACAGTTACAAAATTTTCGATTAGAGGGCTCCGATATGGTTACTAAATGGTCACAACACTCAGTCATATAGTGGAGATTCGGTGAGAGCTAAAATAGAAGAGGTTTGAATGTCAATGGTCGGGAAGCGGCAGTTTGCAATCTTGCACCAATGTGAAGTTACGATGGGAAATATCTGATAATGCAACAATACAAAGGTGTATTGATGGTGTATGGGTCGATAGTTGTAGGAGTAAATACAGAACAAAGCTTTGGTCGCAGGATGAATGACGACTATCATGGATCAGTTTAAGATCTCTGAGAACAAGGAAATAAGGATAATGGTCCAGACAATGTCCATGCCTAAAGAATAGAGAAGCCATGCTAAAGTACAGTCAAGCTCTGTGAGCCTTGAATAGGCATAGTGAGTCTCAGTGATGGGAGAGATGCAATATATAGAGTACTGTGCTTGGTTTGAGTAAGTAGCTGCACTGAGAATTAATTCTCAGTATGGGGAAATAGTCAAGTGCCCATTCTCAAGTGAATGTAGTGGTAGATACCAAGTTCGGTGTAGACAAAAAAATGTAGGGCCATGCCTAAGTACAATGTGTAGTGTATAATAAGGACAGTGCAGTATCATCGATTAGGGAGATAGCAAAGGAACAAAACCCAAGAGCTTGATTTCGCATGTGGGGTAAAGAAGCATAGTTATTAGAGACATCCAATAACAAATACCTCTAAGTATGAGTAGTGTTTTGTGAAGCTAAGGAAGAGCTAGTTCGACAGAGTGGGGCCGACAGTGTTTATGCAGAGTTAAAGAGACCCCGAGAGCATCGTGTTTTGTAAGCAAGATTGAAGGTTCATGTGCACTATGTAAGCAAGGTTGAAGGTGCATGCGCACTGTGTAAGAAAGGTTGAAGTCCCTATGCTCTATGTTTAAGATTTAAGTGCATGTGCTATGTATTTAAGGCTGAAGTGCCTATGTGATGTGTGGGACGTCAAAAGTGTCTATGAGTTGATGTGAGCAGAAGCCTGAGAATTGAGCCTATGCTGTGCGAATCAAGGCCAAGAGCAAACTATGTTGTGGAAAGCAGAGTGGCAAAGAGAAGTGTGTTCTGGAATCAACTGTATTTTGTAACCTTCCAGTCATGTATGCATTTTAAAATTCCAATTCACATAATTGGCATCATCCAACTCGGTTTCTTCATTTAGATATGATTGTGCAAGAGGATTAGCCATTTTGAAACAAATGTTTCTCCAAATTCAAATCCATAACTAATTTTTAAGCTCACAAACAATGATTTCATATTTCAAGGGATTCATAATTAACCTCAGAAAAATTCAAATAAATACCATATACATAATTCATTAGCACCATATTTTGTAGCAACTAATTCCATGCAATATTAATTTTAGTTTCCAAAAATTCACCGAGCTTCAAATCTTAATACAAACAATGGATAAGAACTAAGTCAAATGTTGTGTAGTACTTACCAATGTGTGGTTTGATGCCATTCTTCGATCTCC
>APFE030528809.1:17128-68650 GCA_000404065.3 Pinus taeda
TGCCAACATTTCGAATCCCAACTGGGATCCATCATCAGGGCAACTTGAAGCTTGATAGAAGAAGAGCAGCTGATTAGGGTATAAATAAGGATGAGGATGTAAGTCAGCAGCTCTTCTTGCTATCTTAGCTCTAGTTTTTTACTTCTTCAAGACATAAAATGGATAACAATGTTGTGTCCATATCGTCGAGACCTTTCCCATAATATAAATTTTTCCCTGGTCTGACATCTAGATCAAGAGATATGGTAGTTTAAATCTAACCTATCAAAAAGTACCACATCATTTAATCTTCGATGTGGCATCCACATGGCCACCCCAATCATCTGCCATGTCACCACCAAAGTGGTAAATCCACATAGTGGTCGACCTTCTCATACTAGTCATGTACTACACATTATACCATGGGTGTGACTCAACTCACAAAACCTACATGCTATAGGAAAAGTATCATTGGTACCTCCCCCCAACCACATCATAAATGCTAGCCCACTACACAAAGTCACCTTGGGTGATAGGTCCTAATGGTTCTATATGCCCTTCATCCAATTCTTCTAGGGTCAACATTTTGGATTGCCGCCAACCACTATCACTCTACTTATGTGGATGAGATCCCATGCAACCTTTGAACACCAACCATTCATGGAATTCCCTATCATGAGCAATTTGGAGGGTTTTCTCTACTTTGCATGTTAGCACTGGCCCCATTGCCAGCTCATCTTAGGAACTCGACCCTAGGAGTTCCTCTTGGTTCTACCTATAAATCTTCCAAGGATGTGTCAAGGATAGTTTTCTAAGCTACATGTGGAGATAACAGGTCTCCACTATTCGACGGTCCTGAATTAATAGCGGGACCCCCTCCTCCTTGTGATGTCATCAAGGGGGTTCACATTCATGGTTCTATGACTCGTTCCACAAAAATGATCCAACGACCATGTCTCATTTCTTCTCGACTAATGGTATGCATGGACTTAACTCATTTAGTATGAATAAGATGGGGGATGGGGGGAGGTCCGCTATTGGATCCCCATCATATGATGGAATTTTCAATCCACCATTCAATTTATGTTAACATTGATGTGATCCAATGATGAACTACATTTCCATATCATCGAGACCCCCCAGCTTATACATTGCAAATTTTAAGTTCCATTTCACCGAGGGATCTCCCACTCAGTCTTACATGATCGTTGTGAACAATGGTTTGAATCTGATGTTTTTCAAGGGACTCTTCCCTCATGACTATTATATATATACATATACAAGTTGGGAAATTAATTCAAGTCTTGGTAGTGGTGGTTCTTTTCCCAAATTCTTCTAGCATACATATAGTTTTATAAGGCCCCCTCGACCTCTAGCCCACATAATAAATACATAGCCCACATAATAAATACATACATATAAAACTCTTTCTCCCGTGATCTTATGGGTGAAAAATTTCCTAGTATCTAAGACATTTGTAAAGTAGGCATTCATGTGACTAGTAGAGATTGTTCTACATCTTCATACACAAGACACTCTAACCAATTTGTAGACTTAGACAACTACAAGAACCCATTCCTATGAAAAATTTTATCGAACACTCCTGCACATAAAATAAATTTCCTTATTATCAACATGTGTCAATCAATATCATAGCGACCAGATATACAAACAGGTCCACAAAAATAAATTACTCATTTACAGGGATTCCAATCCCTTTGTGTCTAGGTACACTTAAGTTATTTTAATATTAGCACATTCATGCACAATAATCCATTTCATAGGAAGAATAAGCATTCCATACAACCTGTATATAAAATAGTGGCATTCTTGTTCATATATAAAGTACCACCCCTGTCATTAACATTGTATTGTTTCAACACAATAAACAAATAAATAAGAGGACCAAACATGGAAAATGGGTCTATACTTATCTTGTAAGGGATATGACAACTAAGAGTGGGAATATAACTCTCCACGTAACCAAATACAAGATAAAACCACTATTACTTGTAGTTGTCACCCCATATCCAGATTAGACTATTCCAGGTGGAGTTTCTTTCAGAGGAAAAATTATCTAATATGGACAACTGAAACAGGATGTCATAAGGCCACTCTTCCTTCATCCACTTGCTACATGATAATCCACTCAATCTCCTCAAATTCTTGAGACAAAATCATCATCCATGCCAGGGTATCATAGTATAGAGGACCTGAGCTCAATTTCAAGAGAAGAGAATCCACATCAAGGGAAGGTTCATCAGTGGAAAAACTACTAATGGGTAAGAAATAAACTCCCCATATGGTTCAATAGTGAGTCAAGTACGAGAGCTTCAACCCCAAGGCAACTCCTAGTGATTCAACAATCCTCACAACCACCTGAGCAACTCTTCCCAAACCTGTAGGTTCTTCAATACAAAAGCTTCTAGTGGGTTTTCTTGTACCTCGAAGATGATAATGGTCAGCTATCATGCCAAAGCATCTAAGATAAATGTTTGGGGGTTTTTCTTTAATTTGGAGGACCAATGAATGAAACAAATGTAACACTGATAAAATTTCACACAGTGACGTAGCTTGAATAGTGGTGAGAAGGAACAAAAAATAATATGATTATCACAATTTTCAAACAGAAAATTAAATAATCATAAGTATGAAAACCTCTGACCTATGTTCAGAAGATTCAAGAGAATATGCTTATGCTTACAAAAGATCCCGATGATTTATTGATTCATAGGGAATTAATTAAACAAACAGTTCATTAATCCATTATATTTATAGATTATCACTTCAGAAGCTTATAGGAATAGATTGAAACACAATTATTCCTAACTGGTTATCTCTGTAAGACATAAGAATATGAAGAAAAACATAATGAGTGTTACTAGAAAAACTTACAGGAAACAAAAACTATGTAAAACAAAATTCAAAATCCTTTGCTTTGTATTAAGGTTCTACAAAAGTCAAGTACATCAAGTGTTCAGAAATTCTTCATTAAGGGTGCAACCTTTCTTCAAGGATGCCACTCATCTTCAAGGGTGCAACCCTTATTCAAGGATGCCACTCTTCTTCAATGGTGCAACCTTTCTTCAAGGATGCCAATCTTCTTCAAGGGTGCAACCCATAATAAATCATGAAGAGAGTTATTTATACAACAGTAGAACTAAGAAAATATCCTAAACTATTTTTACAAAAATATATTATTATGAAATCAAAATAAAGAGTGTTAGTTGATCTGGCACCATTTTGATGTTGGGTTGTTGGTAACTATCATTGAAAAAACTAAAAATTGTTGAAGTTGGCTGACTCTTCCTCCAAAATTTGATTGCTATTTGATTACCTACTGGATGTCTTATTTAATTATGACTTTTCATCTGATAGAATTTCATCTTATGCCCTTTAACCTTGTTGACCTGTCAGTATACTTTATTGTGCTTTTTACTTTTACTGTACATTTCAAGTTTTTATTGTGTATTTCAACAATAAATCATTTAGTTTTTCACATGTCTCAGCATTTGGTAGTTGGAAATTGATCATCTTCCTTTATATTTCATATGTTTGTCTTTTCAATGTATGCTTTATCTACCTCCTATGTTTTAACATTTAATATCTCTGTGTAAATGCTTTCTTCTCGCTTTCTTCTTTGTTTTAACCATTACTGTGTAAATTGTTTCCTTCTGCTCTGTGATAATTGTCTTTTTCTTCTGAATAAAGGCTTCTAAATGTATTTCCTTGTGAGGATTGGAGTAAATAGGTTTTTAGATTAGTATCAAACTGTTTATTCAAACTTCTGGCCTTCTGCTAGTCACCTACAAAATACAACAATTGTTAAGAAAAACACAGATTGGCAGGGAGGGCCACAATGGCTTCAGGGAACATGATAGAGTATGGATGGAGTCCTGGTGGTCTTTGGAAGGTAGTTAGTGGTCAACTTGAGTTGCATATGCTTAGGGTGGCGCAAGAAGGGTTAGACAGGTTTCACTGTGTAAACGGGCGAAAGAGCGAAAATGAGTGTCTTTGGCATTTAAACGGGAAACTTTAACTTTGGTGTGGAAATTCATAACGTAAAAAGTGAGTGGTTTCATCGTACGTGGGGAGACGGTTTCAGAGGGCATTGCACTGCTTTTGAGTGAAGGACGGTATTTTTTGGAGAGCACGCGAGTTAACGTGAGACCACTAGGTAGCCAAAAGGGGCCCGAGAAAAACCACAAATCTCGCATGCTCCCAGGCCGATAAAGGTCGGAGATTAGGAGCGCATTATATGGCTATCACTATTAGATCTAGGGGTGAAAGATCTAATCGCTATTGCGTGGTGGAGTTGCACGGAGGTAAATCGAGCAGAGATTAGGAGGGGTTTATTAACCACACCAAGGGTGGGTTAAAAGGTCTTATATCGAGAAGATGTTAATTTGTGGAATTAAGGTTAAATAATGCGGGGTGAAACAAAACTTGGGCAAAAGGGGTCTTTATAGGTTAAAAGGGTTTTTTCGGAAAAATATCAATGGTAGAGCTAAAGTCAAATAAAGCCGGGGGGCAATAAAAGTTAGCATAAGGGGGGTTTTGGTTTTTAGGGAAATTACTAGGGGAAAGTGATTTTTTCAAGGTGAAAGGGTTTCACACTAGGAAAAATGGGTTTGTGGGTAGGAGAATGAGTTTGGTGGGTAATTTTCTAGGAAAATGTGTGAAACCAAGGAGCGAAGGTGAAAATGAAGGGAAAAAGGTATATTCTTAAGAAATGATGGGATAATGGGGAAATGGAATGAGGAGAAGTTAACCAAATCATCTTGTGAACATCTTTTCACTTTCATAACTGCTCCTGCACATTGAAACATTGGATTAAGCATGATAAATGTGCTTATGCTTCAATCAACTTTGTACTTCTCCAACTTTTCTTCTACCTACTGTTTACTTATCCTAACATTTTTTTATTCACATAATTGGGTGCATTTAGGCTAGAAGACCTTTTTCTTTCCTTCTTCTTTTGAAAGGAAAGCTATCTAATTCTAACCTTATAACATAGAAGGGCTTAGATTAAACTAACGAGCTCCTTATTATTCCCTACCTAACTACTGATCTGCCAAGATTAAACAGTTTGGCTAGATATGTATTCTCTAACTATAAACATGAAATTTAAAGCATGAACTAGTCAAGATTAAACTATTTGACTATCATGGGTTGTGGCATTTATGACAAGCTTCACACAACCATTATTTTTCATAATAAAATAAAAAGTAGCGGCACTTGTACTTGCACACTTTCATGATCTATTTTTTGCTTTTTTCTTTTCTCTCTAACCTAACATTTTATTTTTGCCTTCATTTTTTAGGGCATCTATTCTAACATTTTCTTTGATATGGACATATTTATCAAAATATTTCCTAACATTTTTATTCAGTGTTCTTTTTATCATATCCTAGCTAAACATTTTTTGGACTAATTTATTATGACTTTACTAAAATCAAAAAATGCTACAACATTGGCTCCATCTGGGAACTGCTTTCTCCTGTAGAATGCAGAGAAACTGTAGACCCATGTGCCTTCTCCTCAGGCTATGGAATCTTTTGCTGTAAAAAATCACACTGATAGCTTGAAAAGTAAAGAAACCATAGTTTTTACAATGGTATTAACAAATCGACTTCAACTTCTTAGTACTGAATGCAATGTTTGAGAAGCCTTCCATTTACAGGATAAATGGAATATGGCCCTTCAATATTTTGTAGCACAAAAGTGTTGTTTCCCTTTACTTCAACAAATTTCTAAAGGCCCAAACCACAATTTGTTAAACTTGCCATGTTTTCCCTTTTCTTATCTCCAGGAATCCCATCTTAGAACTAGATCACCTTCCTTGAAGTCCCTTTCCCTAAATCTTTAGACAAACAAGCTCTTCATCATTATAATACTTTTTCAATTTGTATTGAATTTCGTCTATGTTTTCATTTAGTTCAATAATCTAATTTATTCTCCTTGAAAAATCATCAGGTTCATCTGTTGAATTCTGTAGGAATTTTAAAATAGGGAAGGCCAAATTGGTAGGGAAGATTGCATCTTTCCCATAAACTAACTAGAAAGGAGATTTTCTAGTAGATATCTTTGGAGTATTTTTGTTTGCCCATACTGCATAAATTAAATGAGAGTCCCAACTCTTTTTATGATCTGCTAGAGTCTTTTTGATTACCTTTACCAGACTTTTATTGAAGGATTATGCAAGGCAATTACCTTGAAGGTAATATGGAGTTGAATGTTGTAATAAAATCTGATATTTCTAGCAAAACTCAATCATTTTGACACTAGAAAAAGCTGCTACATTATCAATAACAATTTGAGTTGGGCAATTCAGTGAAGTAGTCTGTTGTAGTGAGGATCCATCTATGCTGATTACTTGAGGTGGGATGAATCTCTCCAACAAAATCTATCCCCATTGGAGAAAAGGTTCTGAGACTATTGATGGAACCAGTGGAAGAGCTGCTAATTTTTTCTTACCAACAAACATTTGACAAGGAACACAACCTCTTACCTTTGCTCCTACTTGTAAGAACAATGTTGGCCAATAAATTCCCCCCCTTAATATCTTATATGCTGTTTCTCTCCAAGCATAATGTCCTCCACAAAATCTTGTATGAATCTGGTCAATGATTCCTTCAGTTTCTGATTTTGTTAAACATAATAACAAAATATTTAGTGGGTCTTTCCAGTACAAATTTGCATTTATGATATAGTTCTTGATTGCATTCAGTTTGAGAGTTTTACACTAGCTTTTGGAGAATGATGGTGGACATCCAAAATGGATCAAGAAATTTACAACGTCCTGGCACCAATCTGACAACAGAAATTTGTCATCAATGTATAAATGGTGGATCTAATCTGAAGGTAAAGGTTCTTGTAGATTATTTTCTTCAGGATGAATGGAAGGTTCTTATGGATTCTCCTCTTCAGGATGAATGGAAGGTTCTTATGGATTCTCCTCTTCACGATGAAGGGAAGGTTCTTGTGGATTCTGCCCTTCTACAAGGACAGAAGGTTCTTTTGTATTCTTCTTATCTGAATTTTGAGAAGCTTCTTGTGGATCCTTCCCTTGTATCTCTAAAACAAAATTGATTCTGAGCACTTTACAGTTGGATTTAGCTAGAAGCTTAGCTAATCCTTGGCCTTTTACTAGCTTTATAATTTTGATAGTTAGATCAAACTCCAGTATTTTGTTGATCAATCTACCTCTCTTTCCATCAGTGTTTGGTTTGGTTAAAATTATTTTCATAGCATTTTTAGGAACATAAACAGTAATAGGATGATGTAGGACATACATCCTGAGTGATTTTAGGGCTTGAAAAAGGGCATAGTCTTTCTTCTCAATTATGTCATACTTAAGCTCAACATATCTCATAACCTTACTGAAAAAGGCTATGGATTGGTCATGGGAATCTTCATTTTTTTGAAGTAGAACAACAACAAGGGTTGTTTCTGTGGCGAAACAAAAGATACTGAATGGTTTAGTGTAATCAGGGTTGGCCAAGGTGGGAGCTTCAGAGGTAGCTTTCTCGATATGATCAAATGCATGCCTGGAAGAGACAGTACATTTAACTTCATGATCTTTTTAGATCATGTCAGTTATATATTTTACAATCTCAGCATAATTTGGGATGAATCTCCTTAAAAATTTAATCTTGCATAGAAAAGCTTGAATCTCCTTCTTGTTTCTAGGTACGGTCAATGTTTTAATGGCAGACACATGCCTCGGATCAATCACCACTCCTTTTTCTGAAATTATATGGCCCAGTAGTTTTCCTTCTTTGGTAGCAAACATAGACTTTTTAGGATTCAATGATATTCCGAATTTTCTACACCTGTTAAAAACCTTCATCAAGTGCTTTAGATGTTTCTAATCAGATTTATAAAAAACAGTTATGTCATCAAGATAAATGACCACAGATTTATTTACCTGACCCACAAAAGCTACATCCATAGCTCTCTGAAATGTTGCTCCAGCATTGGTTAAGAAAAATGGCAATCTAGCACACATGAATGTACCCCAGGGTGTAGTAAAGGTTGTCTTCTCTCTATATGTTGGATCAACATTTACCTAATTATAGCCTGAAAAATCATCAAGCATAGAAATTCTTTGTGCTCTTGAAACCATTTGAAGTAACTGATCCATTTTGGGCAAAGGATAGTTATCCTTTGATGATGCTTTGTTCAAATTTCTAAAGTCCACACAGAGTCTAATTTCTCCATTCTTCTTTCCAACAAGAACTAAATTTGCAACCCAATTAGAATATCTAAGTGGGAGAATGATCTGGGAATCTAGGATTTTCTTAATTTCCATTTCTACAGTTGGTAGAAGAGCTGGATTAGTCCTCCTAACTTTCTATTGATAAGGAATTGCTTTTGGCTTTAAAGGAATCTTATGCTATATTAATGAAGTATCATAGGTCTTTAGATCAGCATAGGTCCATTCGAAAACATCCTTATAATTTTGAAGTAACTTAAGATATTGAGATTTGATCTCAGGATCTAGAGATGGACAGATTCTGATGTTTTTAATATCATCATTCGTTCCAATATTAATTTCTTCTATGTCATCTTCAGGGTTTCGGAGGACATCATTTTGATCAAACAATTTTTCTAAAGGAATGAGGCCTTTGGGAATAAAATTGTTAGACAATTGAATAATTTCATGATAAGCAATTTTTCAAATGAATTTTGAAGTATCACTTCCATTTGTATTTTCATTTATTTTTGTTCTATCTTCATCAATATGTAGAACTGAAAATTGCAGAAAAGATTCCAAATGTTCATCATCTTCAAATATTTGCCAATGTTTTAAATTGTCTATGATGGATGGTCTGTACTTGACTTGTATTTGATAGAGTACATTAGTCTGATTAGGAATTTTAAATGAACTAGCAGAAACAGCTAAGGCATCTGCATGAATATTCTGATTTCTTGCAATATAAGTCAAATTAAAAGCATCAAAGAAGTTTTCAACTAAATCCCAAACATCATTTCGATAAGACCTAAGTCTAGGATGCTTAGTCTAGCAAATATTTCTCACTTTTTTGACAATAAGTTCTGAATCAGTAAAAACACTTAAGTTTTGAACCTTTAAGCTTTTGGCTAATTGGAGTCCCAAAAGGAAAGCTTCATATTCAGCCATATTATTTGTAACTTCAAAGTCGAGTTTGCATGATTGGGTGATATTTTCTTTTTTCTGGTGAAACTAAAATTACCCCACCTCCTGCTCCATCTTTTGGACAAGAACCATCAAAAAATAGTTTCCATACATCAGTTTGATTTGGTACAAGACTTTCAATTACATCTTTTATTTTAACTTGAGTTTCATGTATTTGGTTTGAAGAGAGTTGAAAGCAATCAAAATCCTGATCAATTGCATAAATGGGATGGTTCCTTTTCTGGTCTGTTTTGCAAATAGTGTGCACAAATCTTACCTCTCTATATAACCTTAGTTTTTCTCCCCCATAAACTAGAATAGTGGCATAAGACATATCCATTTGAAGAGTTCCCCCTAATTTGGCACAACAAGACCTAGAAAGGAGCATTCCAAATTTGGGAGGAATATCTGTGAAAACTATAACAAGCACTACACCTTTCACTAGAATTTGGGGAAGGGTAACTATTAAATCCTTAATCAATCCTAATCATGACACCCTTTTAAAATAAAAGGTGCACAAGTCATGATAGGAACTAGTTATGTTAAGTTTCAAATGGTCCATGATAGTTTTTGGCATGAGGTTATTTCATGCTCTAGAATCAAGCATACAATTATATAACATGGAATCATTTGTCTTAAGAGTTACATAGAAAGGAGGCACTATTTCATCTATCATATCTGATTTAGGACCAAAGTCAACTGTTGGTTTTTCATCTTGCAGACTAATGATATCACTTTCAGCATCAACCGAGGTGTTTTGTATCCATTTGGAGAGTTGATTTTTATACCGAGGGTTTTTGGAAAGTTTTGAAATTGGAATTTGGATTTTAATTCTTTCTAACTCTTTTTCAACATTAAATATAGTCAAAGCATTTTTATCATTTTGAGCAGTATCAGTTGATTGATTTAATGGTTGAATAATAGTTGTTTGAGTTTCAGCAGCTTTGGTACAAGGTTCACTTATCTCTCCTTAGGAAATCTTCTAGGGCCGGGTGTAGGCCTAAGATCATATGTCTTGTTCAACTCTGTAATTAAAAATTTAGAGAAGGCATCGTATCTAGCAACCTATGAGGATTCTTGATCTTTTTGAACCTGATTTTGTTGGGAGAGAGGAATAATAACTGTTTGATTAGAAGAAGTATCCATGTTATTGATATCTTCAGTAATAGTCATGGTATTTTCATCAGGTTGTTGATCATCTATCAGTAAAGGAGTGGGAACCTTCTCATCATTACTAGGATTCATTTTATACTGGCCTTGATTTTGATTTTGGGGTCTAGTAACTGTTTGTTGAACTATCCTAGGTTGAGTCTCAATCTTGAAAATTATATTAGATAGGTTTCTAAGAAGAGTAGTTATTTCATCTATTTTAGAATCTTTAGTTTTAGTCTTAGAAGAACTAGAGGAATTAGAGGCCTCTTGAATAGATTTGATTTTTCTTTGGGCCTTTTCCTCTTTAGCTTTCAAGGAAGTTGAAGCAGCTTATTTGCTTTCACCTCTATAGCATTTGTTTGCATATCCTCAAGAGTTCTTGAAGTTCTCTCTCTTAGCATTACAACAAAATCATCGTCAAAGGATTTAGAAAACCTAGACTTAGTTGCTCCTATAGAGGGTTTACAATCAGGGGGCATGTTATGATAAATTTTATTGAACCTTTTGATAAAATATGATACAAGTTCACCAAAGTTTCTTTTAAGTTCTTCAATCTCAGTCAGAAAGTAAAGGGGATCTTTCTTTACACCCTATTGATTTTTAAATATGTTTTTAAGCTCTTCCCAATTTCTAATGGAATTGACAGGTAACCGCCTAAACTAGATTCTTACATTTCCTTCAAGTGACTGTATAAACAATCTCATGTAAATATTTTCCTGTTCGATATTCATGTTGTCTGCAAAGTCTAGAAAAGCTTGAATATGGTCGTCAGCTGAGGGACCAATTTCTCCATTATACCTGGGAAGGTATTTCAAGTACCCAACTAAGAATGCATCGAGGTTAGCAGATAAGACTAAAGTTACATATCTAGCATGTACAATAGGTCAGAATGCCATAATAGAAGGTGGTGTATGAGGTGTTTGTGTGGATGAAGAAGAAGAAGATGAAGAAGAGGTAGAAGAGGGTGATTGCGGGGGTGTGTGACTATGTGGAGGTGAATAAAGAGGGGATCTCCTAAATAAATTTAAAGGAGTCTTAAGATCTAACTTTGGGACCTGTGAATGAATACCCTCTTTTGTTTCAAAGAGTGGATTTGAATCTACAGAGAGGGTCTCTTCAAGTTGTTCAAAAGTAAAAGCTTCAGGTCGTTCAAAAGTGGAAGGAAATGAATGTGGTAGGGGATATGAAATCTTTGGGTTTGTATTTAGGTAAATGAACACCCAAGTCTGAGTTAGTTTTAGGTGATTCTAGTAGTAGTGGGGGTTCTTGATGTGTTTCAAAAGAATGAATGAGGAAAGCTGAATCTAAATCAACTCCCCTATCAAATAGTTCAAAAACCCTGGGAGGTATTTGTGTCAAATCAGGATCAGATGGAATATTACTAAAATGATCAAATGATACTAAATCTTCAGACTGCAAGGTAGAAGAGGAAGAAGAATATGGTTGATGTCTCCTTTTAGAACAATTTTTTCTCATAATTTTTTGAGGATCTGAGAGAGGATTAACTAAGTTAGATTTTGAATGAGATCTAGTGTGCTTAAAAGGTGCCAGTTTGGGCTAGTGATCTCCCACTGTGGTCGCCATTGAACACTTTTGTTTGAGATTTATCAATTGGCTAAAGAAGGTGTTACTCTTTGTATCCTCATAATGTGCTATCATTTCTTCCGTGAAAATTGACCAAGTGGAAAGTGCTTTGCGAGAACACAACCCTTTATACCATAAAAATTGATCTGGTTCTAAATATGAAGATGTAATAAATACCTTTTGTAGCAGTTGCACTTCATGTAGATCAAAATATTGCTCCATCTATAGTATCCAATTGACTGGATCCTTTCCATCAAAACTCCTCATATTGCCTTTTCTTCATTTTAGGAGCTCGATATTGAAACGATTGTAACTCTATAACTTTAGATCTTCCAACTCTGAAATTGTGACCTGTAGTAGCCCTATGCGTCCTCTTTCCAATTCCACCAGTATGATTGAAATTAGATTCTCCAAGAAAGAGTTGTGCACAATCTCCCACGATGAAATAAGTATAGATTGGTTCAATAGAGCGAATTTGTATGACGTGCCATGGGTCGTTGTTTCAACCTTACAGTATGAAAATGATACCCAAAAAAATAGCAATTTGTCCTCGTTCTATAAATTCTTATGAAAATTCAATCTAATGCTCAAAGACAAAGATATGACGATTTTCCCAAGGTGACCTATTTGGAATGTAATTTGGGGGGCTGAAAAAATCCTAACTTCCTCAAATCATATCTTTCATAATATAGTGAGACAAAATATGAAATTCAGACCGCATGTTCAACGTGAATTCTTCTCAAATGGGTTTTTTTTAGCTTCTGAAACATTGTAGAACAAAAGGTATAGTGAAAATTCCACAATGACTTGTTTGGAGCAGCGAAACCTTAGAATCCAAAGCTCTGATACCAAATGTTATGAAACTAGCTCACAAAAAGATAGAAAAGATAGATCAACACCTTAGAATTCAACCTCTTAAAGGGGGGCAACCTCCTTTACATTACACAAATGAAAAATTCTTGGATGATACAAATGATAAGACCTCATTTCTATATATAGGAGTCTTAAGGGGTCATAATATAATCAGAGCCGACATAACATTAATAATGTAAGGGCACAATAATAACAATCGTGGGCTTCTATGGGGCACAATAATAATACTATGGGGACTACATGGGCACATCAATATAATAAGTAGGTTTTACTAATAAAAATAAGGGTTTACACTAGTAATATAGGGACCTAACACCAGGTGAAGGACTTTAACCTTTCTAAACCTTTAATCACCTTAAAGGAATAGAATAAATATCGATGCCCCAGGAAAACTTAATGGAATTCGAATCCCTAGCAACGACACCATATTGATGTCGTACCTTTGAGATGATAAAGGTCAGCTGTCATTCCAGAGCATCTAAGATAATTGTTTTGGGGTTTTTTTTTAATTTGGAGGACCAATGAATGAAACACAAGTAACAGTGTAATGCCTAACCTTTTTAATAATATTAATACCAAAGTAGAGGGCTGATATAAAATTTCACACAGTGATATAGCTTGAATAGTGGTAAGAAGGGACAAAAAATAATACGATTAACACAATTTTCAAATAGAAAATTAAATAATCATAAGTATGAAAACCTCTGACCTATGTTCAAAAGGTTCAAGAGAATATTCTTATGCTTACAAAAGATGTTGATGATTTATTGATTCAAAGGGTATTAATTAAACAGACAGTTCATTAATCCATTCTCTTTATATTATCACTTTAGAAGCTTATAGGAATATATTGAAACACAATTATTCCTATCTGGTTATCTCTGTACGACATAAGAATATGAAGAAAAACATAATGAGTGTTACTGGAAAAACCTACAAGAAACACAAACTATGTAAAACAGAATTTAGAATCCTTTTCTTTGTATAGGTTCCAAAAAAGTCAAGTACATCAAGTGTTCATAAATTTTTCATCAAGGATGCAACCTTTCTTCAAGGATGGCACTCTTCTTCAAGGGTGCAACCCTTCTTCAAGGATTCCACTCTTCTTCAAGGGTGCAACCTTTCTTCAAGAATTCCACTCTTCTTCAAGGGTGCAACCTTTCTTCAAGGATGCCACTCTTCTTAAAGGATGCAACCCATAATAACTCGTGAAGAGAGTTGTTTATAAAATAGTAGAACTAAGAAAATATCCTAAACTGTTTTTACAAAAATAGATTATTATGAAATCAAAATAAAGAGTGCTAGTTGATATGGCACTGTTTTGATGATGTGTTGTTGGTGACTATCACTGAAAAAACTAAAAATTGTTGAAGCTAGTTAACTGTTCCTCCAAAAGGTGAATGTTTTTCAATTAGCTGTTGAATGACATATTTACTTATGACCTTTCATCTGATAGACTTTCTTTTTTGTTAACAAAGGAATCGTAAACTGGAGAAGCCTTGCAACTCGCGTTACACGGGGTCGATTCTGACCGCTACTACTATAACCCCTGGGAAACTGCGCCCACCCCTCTCCATAGCTCCGAGTTAGTCTGGGGGAATTGAACTCGTGACCTTCAGTACAGAGCCCACCTTTATAACGAACTTCACCGCATTGTGATTACCAACTCACCTACCCCCATGGGGCTTTCATCTGATAGAATTTCATCTTATACTCTTTAACCTTGTTGACCTGTCAATATCCTTTATTGTGCTTTTTAATTTTACTGTACATTTCAAGTTTTTACTGTGTACTTCAATAGTAAATCATTTATTTTTTCAGATGTCTCAGCATTTGTTAGTTTGATATTGATCATCTTCCTGTATATTTCATCTATTTGTCTTTTAACTGTATGCTTTAACTACCTCCTATATTTTAACATTTGTTGTCTCTATGTAAATGATTTCTTCTTTGTTTTGACCATTACTATGTAAATTGTTCCCTTCTTCTCTATGATAATTGTCTTTCTCTTCTGAATAAAGGCTTTTGAATGGATTTCCTTTTGAATTTTGGAGTAAATGGGTTTTTAGATTAGTATCAAACTGTTTATCCAAAGTTCTGGCCTTCTACTAATCACCTATAAAATACAACAATTTTTAAGAAAAACACAAGTTGGCAGGGAGGGCCACAATGGCTTCAGGGAACAGGATAGCGTATGGATGAAGTCTTGGCAGTGTTTGGAAGGTCATCGATGGTCAAATTGAGTTACAAATGTTCAGGGTGGCGTAGGAAGGGTTCGACAAGTTTCACTATGTAAACGGGAAAAAGAGCAAAAATGAGGGTCTTTGGCGTTTAAACGAGAAACTTTAACTTTGGTGTGGAAATTCATGATGTGAAGAGTGAGTGGTTTCATCGTATATGGGGAGGCAGTTTCGGAGGCCATTGCACCACTTTTGAGAGAAGGGCAGTATTTTTTGGAGAGCACGCGAGTTAATGTGAGACTACCACATAGCCAAAAGGGGCCTGAGCAAAACCACAAATCTCATGTGCTCTTGGGCCGGTAAAGGTCGGAGATCGGGAGTGTGTGATATGGTTGTGCGCCATTAGATCTGGGCATGAAAGATCTAACAACTATTGCGTGGTCGAGTTGCATGAAGGTGAATCGAGCAAAGATTAGAAGGGGTTTATTAACCGCACCAAGGGTGGGTTAAAAGGTCTTATATCGGGAAAATGTTAATTTGTGGAGTTAAAGTTAAATAATGCGGGGTGAAACAAAACTTAGGTTAAACGGGTGTTTATAGGTTAAAAGGGTTTTGTTGGAAAAATATGAATGGCAGAGTTAAAGTTAAATAAAATGGAGGGGGAATAAAAGTTAGGATAAGAGGGGTTTTATGGGCTTTTAGGGAAATTATTAGGGGAAAGTGATTTTTTCAAGGGAAAAGGGTTTCACACTAGGAAAAAGGGGGGAGAATGGGTTTGGAGGGTAATTTGCTAGGAAAATGTGTGAAACCAAGGAGAAAAGGTGAAAATGAAGGAAAAAGGTTATATTCTTAAGAAATGATGGGATAATGGGGAAATTAGTAAATAAGTAGTGGGGGTGGAATGGAATGAGGGTAAGTTAACGAAATCAACTTGTGAACATCTTTTCACTTTCATAATTGCTCCTACACATTGAAACATTGGATTAAGCGTGATAAATGTGCTTATGCTTCAATCAACTTTGTACTTCTGCAACCTTTCTTCTACCTACCCTTTACTTATCCTAACATTTTTTCTTCACTTTATTGGGTGCATTTAGGCTAACGGACCCTTTTCTTTCATTTTTCTTTTGAAAGGCAAACTATCTAATTCTAACCTTATAACATCGAAGGGCTCAAATTAAACTAATGAGCTCCTTATTATTCTCTACCTAATTACTGATTTTCCAAGACTAAATAGCTTGGCTGGATCTTTACTCTCTAACTAGAAATGTGAAATTTAAAGCCTGAACTAGTCAAGATTAAACTATTTGACTATCATGGGTTGTGGCATTTATGACAAGCTACACACAATCATTATTTTGCATAATAAAATAAAAAGTAGTGACACTTGGACTTGAACACTTTCATGATCTGTTTTTTTCTTTTTGCTTTTCTCTCTAACCTAACATTTTATTTTTGCTTTCATTTTTTAGGGCATCTATTCTAACATTTTCTTTGATATGGGCATATTTATTAAAATATTTCCTAACATTTTCATTTAGTATTCTTTTTTTCCATATCCTAGCTTAACATTTTTTGGACTAGTTTATTCTAACTTACCAAAACCAAAAAATGCTACAACAGTTTATTTAACCTTACAAGTAAGCCATTACTCTCTGTAATGTTTCTCACCCATCAAGTGTCTTTGACAATTCCTCAGCTGGCTCAGTTTCTCTAAAGCTCGATCCCTATCAGTTTTTATCATTGTTCAACTAATTTTTTGTACATTGTGTGAGAGTGAATTCTATCTTTACACCTCTAACCCTTGGAGGAATTTCTCCAATGCTCACCATTGTTTCTTTCCACTTCACATGCGTGAATGAATTCTATGCCCTTGCAAACTTGTTTTTTTTTCTCCCTCACAAATTAATTGTTTTTCTTTTTCCAAGGCCCACGCAAGTCAACTGCCTTGGATAACACATCCCATGTTGTCTTTAATATTTTATCCACTTCTTGCTTGTTGTTAGAGCTTAAAGGTCACATGGACATGTCCTCTTATTTTTAGTTACATTTATTGCTTAGTAAACATAATTATAACCACAGAGGCAATCAAGGCTAATATTTAAAAACAACCCATTGGTCAAGCAATATCCCTCTATAATAAATTTGAATTTGTGTCCCTTCTCTTAGCCTTTATTTAATTACAAATTATTTACAAAGGGAAAAAGATTAACTAGGGGATGTCACAAGGATTCACCAAAGGTATATATGGGGCATTGCTCAGTCTAGGAAGTTGAATCGATTGTCTAGGTGATTTCTCGATTTTTTTTTAGGGCAAGCACCATAGGGGTCTGCAATCCACTATCCAAGTCGTTAACAACTCTCTCGCGACTTCTTGCGTTTGAAACTTCTTTGACTTATGGATGCTCTTTATGACTTAAGTTGATATTTTGAGAACTATGTTTCTTAATATCATGATTTGATGTTTAGGGATGGAACTAGGGGCTTTTCATTTCTAAGCCTTTCGATGCTTAGGAGATCTATAGCATCCAAATCCAATTTTTCATGCTCATTAATAAATTGATAATTCCCTAATTCTATCATCAAAATTTCCTACAGAACTAGTTCTACTACCTCTTTAGGGTTGCAAGGAAAGGGCATTGATACCTAACGGGAGTCCTTGAGGTAATTCAAGTCTAGACTTTCATTGTTGAAAAGTGAGCTGTCTATGGGAATGGATGTAGAAGTAAGGTTGGAAAGGGGGTTGAAATTGTTGTTGGATTTTTGGGCTTTACCTGAGTGTGGGGATGCAAGAGGGGCACGAGAGTTTTACAATGTCTAACCGGTTTGGAAAATCCTTTCACATTAATTTTATTTGGATGATCAAGAGAAACAATTGCGCAAAGACGGGGGAAATGTAGAAAATCCTGTAAATTTGCAAGCTCATGTAATCTACTAAAACAAGAGACAAGAATCTACCTCTAATCTTTACAATGGAAGCAAATAAAGATTGAGAAAAATAATAATCGACAAGAGGAAAATAATCAATGGCACATAACACAATAAATATCCTAGGAAAGCCACACCTCAAAACCCCACTATCTATATTTCATTAATTAGAAATCCAAGATGATAATACAATGCTTGTTCTCACAAGAACAATCCGAGCACTCAGTAAAATCAATCTCCCAGCTCATAAGCAATCTCAAGCCAAATATAGGCCTCTTCTTCGCTCTCCAAATCCCTATTTCCCTACCCCCATTGTGAAAGAATTTGGATAAATACAATATGCTCTGCTCAACCTTGAGCTTAACTTGCACAAGTACTTCCTATCCTCCGCTTGATGACTTCCTTTGGCCAAAACATAGCCAAATTTACAAGCCTCCAAGTTTCTAATTATTTTCACAATTCCTCAGAGAATTAGCCCATATTTAAAGGGTATTTTGTCTTCCAAAACTGCACAATCCATTCAAGGATCAATTCCTAATTGCATGCACTATGAATACAACTTAGAAAATTATACAACAAATAGTACATTGTCCCTACACTCTAGTCTCAATTGGGTCTTTCTCAGAATTGACATGCATGAGTTTCTAATGAGGGAATCTTTAGTTAGTTGGAGTAGCACTAGTTGAGTGCTCTAATGCGTCAACTAATTGTTAACTCAGTATTAGTTCCTCAAACATTTTGGAACTAATTTAACTAGACATAACTGAGTAAACTGAGTTAAATAATTACAATTAATACTTAACTCATCCTGGACCCATATAATACAAGGTGAACATATACATGACTTCAGAAAGAATTCCAACTTGAAATTCCTAAGTTAAATAAGTCAACTCACTCTAGTTAACTATTACAAGTTGCCATGAGAATAAAATTTGATTTTAATTTTCAGTTTAATTCAAGGACAAATTAAACTGGAATTTTTGAATTCTATTTTTATCATTTCTTGTTGTTATTTTCAACAGTCCCTCTCAACAAGAAAGGGATTCAACTTGATCCTGATCCTGAACCTTTGGAATGTTCTTCATCCAACACTTCTCTCTAGTGTTGTTGCTCCAGCAACTCCGGAAACAAAAAAACATGCAACCTAGTTATAATGATGCCTCTGTCATCAAAGTCTTTGACTATTATTTCCTTTGTCGACTGAAGACTCTGCGCTTCTATTGACTATGCCTTTATGCACTATTGTCAACCCTCTCTATGTTTCTTCAGTATTTGACTGCACTAGCCTCTGTCACTTTGATCTCTGACTGCATCAATCCCACTAATTCCTCTCTTTACTATGTACTTTGGCCTCCCGTAGCAAGGTACGATCCATGAGATAAAACCACTCAATGGACCTTGACCAATTTTAGCCCATTTGGGACTATCACTTCAAATATCCCCATCTCACACCTGGAGGTATGGCTACATGTGATCCCTCTACCCACTTGGCTCACATTTCCACCCTACTGGAGGTCTACGCATGACTGGATGCCTCCACTTGATCTCCTCTCGGCTTCTCCAATTGTGGCTCCTGCACAATTCTCTAAGACTACTTCTTCTTTGCTTGAGTGGATCTCTCCACTAGGTCTCCTCGGAACTTCTCTAGTTGTGGCTGCTCCACGACTTCTTGAAGTTGCTTCAGAGGCTTCTTCTAGGGCTACATGTTGAGAGGTAATACACTCTCCTTCTCAACCACCAAGACTTTAACCTTTTCCTTGATCTTCAAGACTTTGCATGCATCTTGAACCTCAAGAGCATACAGGTTCTTGGCTAGCACACCAATCTCTTTCATGAGTCCTTCCATCACAAGATTTTTTGGAAAAATAGCTGATTTTAAATCAATGATATCTCCCTCATCCAAACTCCGATTTAGCCGATAGTTTTTTTGAATTTGGGTATTTTTTCACAAATAATCCTAATATGTTATTTGTTTATGAAAATCGTGTAGAAAAAATTTCAGATCTTCTCTGCAAACTCACAGCCCAAAACTCAAAACTTCGAAATCTCCTCTAGTATATTGTTCTCAACTCTGATACCATGTAGAAAATCCTATAGATTCACAAGCTCAATGGCACATAACACAATAAATATAAGAGGAAAGCCACAACTCAAAACCCGACTACCTGTACTACATTAATCAGAAATCCAAAATGAGAATACAATTCTTGTTCTCACAAGAACAATCCTAGCACTTAGTAAAATCAATCTCCCATCTCACAAGCAAGCTCAAGCTAAATCCAGGCCTCTTCTTTGCTCTCCAAATCCCTATTTCCTTGCCCCCTTGGTGAAAGAAATTGTATAAATATAGTATGCTCTGCTCAACCTTCAGCTTAACCTGCACAAGTACTTCCTATCCTCCACCCGATGACTTCATTTGGCCAATACTTAGCCAAATTTCCAAGCCTCCAAGATTCTAATTCTTTTCACAATTCTTGAGAGAATTAGCCCATATTTAAGGGGAAATTCATCATCCAAAATTGCACAATACCTTCAAGGATTAGTTCCTGATTGCATGAAGTATCAGCACAAGTCAGAAAATTATACAACAAATAGTACAGTATCCCTGCACTCTAGTCTCAATTGGGTCTTTCTCAAAATCAACATGCATGAGTTTCTGATGAGGGAATATTTAGTTAAGTGGACTAGAACTAGTTGAGTGCACTAATGTATCAACTAACTGTTAACTCACTATTAGTTCCTCAAACAGTTTGGAACTAATTTAACTAGACTTAACTCAGTAAACTGAGTTAACTAATTACAACTCATACTTAACTCATCCTAGACCCCTATAAAATAGGGAGAACATATACATGACTTCAAAAAAACTTCCAACTCGAAATTCCTAAGTTAGCTAAGTCAACTCACTCTAGTTAATTATTACAAGTTGCTATGAGAATAAAATTCGATTTTAATTCCTGGTTTAATTAAAGGACAAATTAAACTGGAATTTTTGGATTCTAGTTTTATTATTTCTTGTTTCTATTTTCAACACTCCCTCTCAACAAGAAAGGAATTCAACTCGATCCTGATCCTGAACCTCTGGAATGTTTTTCGTGCAACACTTCTCTCTAGTGTTGTTGCTCCAATAACTCCAGAAATAAAAGAACATCCAAGATGAATTAGAATGATGCCTCTTTCATCAAAGTCTTTGACTACTATTTCCTTTTTCGATTGAAAACTCTACGCTTCTGTTGACTCTGCCTTTATGCATTATTGTCAACCCTCTCTACGCGTCTTCAATATCTGATTACACTAGCCTCTATCACTTTGATCTCTGACTACATCAATCCCACTAATTCCTCCCAGTAATATGTGTTTTTGGATCCCGTAGCAAGGTACGATCCACGAGATAAAACCACTCAATGGACCTTGACTCGATATGGCTGCATGTGATCCCTTTGCCCACTTTGCTCAAAGTTTCCCCCTACTAGACATCTCTACGTGAATAGATGCCTCCACTCGATCTCCTCTCCGCTTCTCCAACAGTGGCCACTCAACAATTGTCTGAGGCTACTTCTTCTCTTCTTGAGTGGATCTCTCCACTAGGTCTCTGTTGAGGTATAAAAGGTGTCTTTTTAACTCCTATTTATCCTACATTAATTATCAATCCAGGTGCGATTTTCTATTTTGAGAGTGTACTCAGCCTGAGGCGGTCAATTCAATCCAAGAGTAATGTTTTCCAATTTTTAGTACAGTGCTTCGAATATAGGAGTAAGTGGATGCTTGAAATAAAACCTACTTGCAATTCAAAAGAAACTTAATGCTCTAAAACTAAATCATTCACTTAAGAGATTAACAGCAAGTATCAGTCAAGGATGTAGTAGCAATAACTCTTTCCTTTGTTAACTGATGTAAATGAAATCAAACATAAACAAGATCCTCAATCTGAGAACTCTGACAGTGATAGCCAATGTCTTTACAGTTGTTGATCTTACACTCCACACTAAAAAATCTAATTGGAAATAACAAGAAATTAAATCAAAATGCTGCCAATAGAAATGGAATAAATACACTGATTGTAATAATGCTAAAAGGAAAAACCAAATACTTGTAGAAAGGAAATGAACAACAATCTGTAATGAAAAACAAAGTCAGTTTACTGGAGTGAACAATGAAGCTTTGTAATTGAAATGAACAGCATAACAATATAGTTTGCAGAAAGTAATAATCTTATTATGATGAAAAGGAATGACAACGCAATTCAGTTACAGTTACAGAAATTCATAAACTCTGGAAACAAACAACAGTAAAATAATGCAATTTAAATGAATGAAAACCAAACCAAACCATCACACAACTGCGATTGTAAAGTAATAAGACAAATAGCAAGTGTATCGACCAAGGTCGGGCCC
Organism: Pinus taeda; assembly: GCA_000404065.3. Taxonomy (NCBI): domain Eukaryota; kingdom Viridiplantae; phylum Streptophyta; class Pinopsida; order Pinales; family Pinaceae; genus Pinus; species Pinus taeda. The sequence continues at coordinate 39,379 of APFE030528809.1, forward strand.
TTAGCCACTAGTGAAGCACTACTGGACTACTTTAGTATAAACGAATGAAATAGCAACCGACTTATGTATTAATCATGTGAAAATGTTACAGGTTATCTTACTTTGTTTTAATCAACAAGAGTTGATGATCAGAGAAATACAATAGTGAATTCTGAATAATGATAAGTGATCCCCCATAACCTTTATAAGCGTTGTCCCTTTTATACTGGACATGCGGATAAAACAAGGAATAACAGATAGATTGTAAAACAACAATCCCTCAGGATCAAGAGATCCTAAGGGATACGCTCCATCCTCTAACTCTAGTTGATCCCTTTGTCTTTTTGCGTTGATGCTACGATTTTCCGTCCTTATCCTTAACTATGCGCTCCGATCCTGATTTGCTTGTCTGGATAAGGCTTCCTGGTGAAGGAACAATAGTTACTCTGTTTTGTCTTTTCCTTCAAAATGGTAGTTTTCCATTTCTTCCATATTATGCATGGATTTAGACAATAATTAACTAATTCGCAATAATCAATAACTCCCTAATTTTTTTCTATAAGTCTTTGATATATTATCATCTTAGGAATAAAAGGATTTATGATAAAAAGAAAAGATAAGGAAATAAATAGAAAATTCATACCTTTTCCATAGCTCAACACAACCCCCTTCTTACCATTTTTCATGGCCTCATGAAAACCGTGTAATTGGCATGCAAAGCAGTCAAAGAATAGGCTAGAGAGGGATTGCCATGCAATGGTTGAAAACTATGATTTGTAGCTAAAACTTCAAAAATGGGCCCTGTTTGCCCTTCAGGCAACTCATATATGGCCTTGTACCCTTCTGCAGGATACTAGATAATAGGGATTCGAAACCTACAACCAATCCAATACAGACCTTCCCTAAAAATGAGGTTATGATAGGTAACCAAGCGATCCATAGCTAACTTGAAGTTCTTGTAATTGAATGGCTCTCTGTCTTGTATATTCCGATTAGAAGTCTTCCATCTGAATTTAGCTGCTGCCAAGGAATTGTCTTTGATAGAGAGGAAATATTCTACCCCTTGCTAGACAATTTCTTTCTGGATGTGTCCCAAGGTTTGAATCACTCTTTCCTTTTTCATTAGGCTTTTATGTTTAGCCCACAGTTGTAATGGGTTTTTCGGTTCACCCCTAACCTAGAGGTCTAACCCATTTTCTTGTCTTTGAAAAGTGTTATGGGCCTTGAGCCACTTTAACTGGTTAACAACAAATGAAATAAATGCCTGAAACTGTATATCACCCACAAAATTACTAGGATTCTTCTCTATTTCCTCTTCCAATATAAAATTATGTAAATAAAACTCACAAAGTAATCATTGAACTTTTACTCCATGGTGTTTACAGCAATTTATAAAATCATCAATAGTATTTAGTTCTATAGATTTCCCTGCCTTCACAACCTTAATTTTTAATTGTAAATATCTTTATAACAGAAACAAGGCATAGTTTTTGGCAGGTGACCTACATGCTAGAACATTTGTATATAAAGAACAGAGAGTATACATTTGATTCCTAACTGTTTTCAGGTTGTTTTTTACCTCTTCAATTTTTTATTCTTCCCTTCGATATTTATCGAAGGCTTCATTCTCTGATGCATTGATGCTCTTTAATTGTTGTTGCAATTCTTGATATTTCTTCTGAGGGACAGTCTCTTCCTCAAACATCTCTATAGTTCACTGAGCTTTTGTCAGATCCTCTTAGAGTTTTATTATACCAGGGTGGTTGTTTATCAAAACATCTTTGGGTTGAAGATTTATGTGGGTGCTCTTATCACAATTTCGAGTACCCATAGTCTGTGTCTCTTTATCATGAAATGTCTGGGTGGCCATATTGCTGGAGGATAGTGCCTCTGTTTGAGCATCTTTATTGCAGACATATACATTTTCTGTTTGGGCAGCTGCGTCTGTAACAGCTACATGTTGTTCCTTACGATCCTGAACATGTATGGGCTCGGTTTGAGTCTCCACAGTGTTTGTATCATGAGGTTCATTTTGTATGGCTACATCCACTGTTTTCAGGGTTCTTCTTGTGATTCTCCCTTTTTCAGTGCCTTTATCTTCTGTCTGAGTTGTTTTACTAAATTTTTCAAGTTTTTTTGTTCCTTTCACAGCTTCTTAATTTCACTTTTCTTCTTCTTCTCAAGAGGAACAACTATTTCCCTAATTGTCTCTATTCTTTCTGGGCTCAGCTATTCCGTTGGATTTTTCTCTTCAAGGGCTGTGCCTTTGCCCTAGATGGTTTCCATATCCTCTGTTTGGAGCATCCCTTCAGTGTTTACATGCTCCGAACTAGGTTCCTTTGGAGGAATATCCCTAGTTTGGTCTGCCACTTCCAAAGTGGCTTCTGCTCCTACTTTTTCCTCATTATTTATTTGTTTTGATGAATTCTTCGTGTGGGAAGAGTGTTCCTGTGATTACTCTGCCTCAATATTGAGGTTGACCGGACTTTGGGGTTGGATATATTCACTCATACTAGCCAAAATTTGGGTAAATTCATCCTCTTGCAATGGGTTTTGCGGTGGACTTACGCTAGGGTCTAAAGGTTGTTCAGTTCCTTCCCTCTTTTCTTCACTAGAGTGTTCAGTTTCTTCTTCTAATTCCAACTCTTGGTTACCTCTCCCTTTGGTTTGTGAGGGTTTCACATTTTCAAAACTGAAAAATTATAAGGGTTGGTTGCTGCTACCTTGGAGGCTCTCAAACATTCCCCTGCCTATTCTTAATCTAGAGGAGTTTTTGCGTTTCAGAGGCCTGCTTGCTGTATTGGCAATTCTGTTTCTTTTTGGGGCTGGTAAGGCTAGTCCCCCATCTATGGAGAAAGCCAATTCTTCCTAACTGTTTTGTTGTTGAGAAAGGCTGTAACTTACTGTTAATGAAATTAAACAATGGTGGCTCACTACAGTATCTATATGACATGATATTTTTATACTCTTAGCAGCATCATGCAACAAAAAATTTAGGTATGCAGGTAGATTTACAGCACATTTCTATTTTAATATTGATAATAATTTTAGGTGGCATGGTGTTACCACATCCTTTCTCCCATCACATGTAATGTATCTTTGCACTATTCTAGCTAGTTCCATCCATGATTCCCCCAGAGATGAAGGATAGACTCCTTTTCCTTTAACGATCAGGCTCTTTCCCTTGTCCCGAAAGGTGGCCATGGCATCTTGAAGTCTCAATTTCTTATATGTCCATATAGGTCCCACTGCTGGTAGTCTAGATACCTCTGCAATCACTGTATCTGTCACTATTATTCACCTTCCTCTTACTATGGAATGATCGCCCAACAAATTCTGCAAAAATTCGATAGACACGACTTCATGGGGCTGTTATAATCGTGTAAAGCAAGCGATCCATCCTGCTCTTACCAAAATTTCTCGTGCAGCATCGGAAACTGTTAGTACCTGTGGCTCGCTGCGTACTGATTGACCTCCCATTTTGTCTAAGTTCTGTGCATTGTTAATTTTACACAGCAATACACAGAGATAACAATGAAACAACAAACTGTGCATATCGGATAATATCACAATACCGTTAAAACTTCGCTATTAAGGGATATAATGTAGTCTAGTACCTCTAAATAGGAAACTGACACGTATGTAGGAGTATTTTGGAAGTCACCCCTGCCCCCCTGAAATGTGATAGGTCATCCTCGACTGATTTAAATGGAGGAGCAGCGTAGTGGATGATAGTTGTACAGGATAAAAAAGGAAAGGTGTACATATCCATGACAAAATCACAAAAACTATCGAGTTGCTGAAATCGAGGCTTATGATGAAAATCATGAATAGATATGGAGGTGCTATGGAGTGATGTGAAAAAGGGAAAAGGACAGTTGACGTAGGTAAGATGCTTATGCGATCCTTATCCCACTTAAACCATTTATGATTGATTTTAAAGGATATTCATGCATAAAAGGCTCAAAAAAGGAATTTGGGAATATAACCTCTTTTGAAATAAATATAAAGAAATAAGAAAAGGGTCTTTAATTACTATTGGTGTTGAAAAATATGACTTCAATACCATCAACAGAGCTTTGTTGCCCACAGGTGTTTATAACCTTGACAAAGTTGCTTTTTCACCCTTGGAACCATAATCCTTTATATATGCCTAGGAAAGTGCTTTGTGATGTCAGAATGGAGGCCATTGTGCTGGCTTGGTAACTAGTTGGATCATAATGCCATTCACTAGGAAGAAGTGAAAGGTGGGCAGGCCGGCCCGTGATGAGACCTCCTGTTCCAAGGACTTTTATTTATTTTTTTGTTGTTGTGCCCATTGGATCATATCCCTGGTGTGGTGACCATAGTGGGAATGCCACTACACTGCTTTCTTATGATCATGGTAGGATGGCTCTTAATGAGACCCCCTATCCTCCTTCTGACGAATCATAAAATTGTTAGCAATGATATAGATATATATTTTTTCTTTTTCTTTGCTTTTATCTAGCACTTCCTATTTATACATAGAGGATGGCTCAACACTCCTTAAGAGTAGGGATGGTGGAAGGAGTCTGAACTTCTCAATAGGGAAAATATGCCCTTATTATTATTCAATAATAATAATCAGAGAGCATTATGAGAGTTAGGGAAGAACCAACATGATAAAAATAATCAATCAATTTAAGTTGTAGTGAAGATAAAGATAGCAAAGTGATATAGATAGTTGTGTCCTTTCCTTTTTCTTATCAATACAAAGCAATCTCTTGAGAGATGACAATTTTTCTTTGATTTGCTTATTTCAGTAACTGCTAATTTTTGTGTTCTTGCATGTATTTGTATCTTTTCCTTGAAGGGATCATGAAGAGTGAAACATTATTCACAAAAACTCTCAATAAAATGTGTTGTTCTTTAAGAGAAACAACGAAAAGTGCACTCAAAAAGTGTTGTTTCTTAGATGGAACAACTACTGTTCCTTAAGAGAAACAACAAAAAAAATATTTTCACCCAAAACTGAGGTTCCTTTACGAGGAATGGCAAAAAAAGAAACAAATCACACGCAAAACTGTTATTGCTTAAGAAAAACAACAAGTAAAACAAGCGCAAAATAAAGTGTTGATCCTTCGGCGGAATTGCCAAAAAACACTCCAAATCGAAATTGTTGTTCCTTAGAAGGAATGAAACAAATGTAAGTAGGTAGTCTTGTTGTTCTTTTAAATGGAACGACTAAAAAAATACACATGAGTTGTTGTTCGTTATGAGGAATGGTCGGTGTTCTTTAAGAGGAACAACAATTGTTCCTTAAATGGGACGGTAGAAATACAATCATGCGAAAGTGTTGTTCCTTAAGAGAAATGGTCAATGTTCCTTAAGAGGAACAACATCTATTCCTTTAAAAGGAATAGCAAAAATAAACATGCGGAAGTGTTGTTCCTTTAAGAGGAACGGCTGTTGTTCCTTAGGAGGAACAACAGTTGTTCCTTAGGAGGAACAATAGTTGTTCCTTTAAAAGGAACAACAAAAAATAAACACGCGGAAGTGTTGTTCCTTAAGAGGAATAATGTTGTTCCTTAGGAGGAACAATAGTTGTTCCTTTTAAAAGGAACAACATAAATTAAAAAACACAGAAGTGTTGTTCCTTAAGAGGAATGGTTGCTATTCCTTAGGAGGAAAAACAGTTGTTCTTTTAAAAGGAACAACAAAAAAAAAAAAACACGCGGAAGTGATGTGCCTTAAGAGGAACGACTGCTATTCCTTAGGAGGAACAACAATTGTTTCTTAAGAGGGACAACATGAAAATAAAACCACACGGAAATGTTGTTCCTTAAGAGGAATGATTGCTGTTCCTTTGGAGGAACAACATGGAAATGATGTTCCTTAAGAGGAACGACTGCTGTTCCTCCAAAGGAACGGCAGTTGTTCCTTTGGAGGAACAACAGCTGTTCCTTTGGAGGAACATTAGCTATTCCTTAAGAGGAACAACACGAAAATAAAACCACACGGAAGTGCTATTCCTTAAGAGGAACGGCTACTGTTCCTTCGGAGGAACAACAGTTGTTCCTTAACAGGAACTGCAGGAAAATAAAATTAGGAAATCATTTGTTTCTCCCTAAATGGAACAGTAGTAAAAATCAATGCAAAATAAGCAATTTATACAAGAAAAATTTGAAAAAAGAAAAGTTTCTATAGAAAATTTAGAATCAACGGAATTTTTTAGTGAATTGATGCTAAGGAGGGGTTATCTTCCTTAGCAAGAATATACATAGTCGAATATTCTCATAATTACTAGTAAAAGCATTCTTGAGTAAGCGGTTTGTGATACAATCACACTCAAATATTCTCGTAATTACTGGTAAAAGGATTCCCAAGTAAGCGATTTGTGATACAGTTTCACTTAATGACCGTTTTCTTTGAAAGAGTGTCTAGATCCGTCAATGGTAGTCAACGTAATGGTGCCATTGTCATGCAATTTCTGTATCTCATAAGGTCCAAGCCATCATGTCTAGGGTTTTCCAGGAAAATCCTAAAACCTGGAATTGTATAGGAGTGCCCAATCTCCTTCGTGGAAGATTTTCTTTTTAATCAGGGCATCATGCCACTTTGCTCTCTATTGTTGAATTAATGCAGTGCGTTGAAGAGATGAGAGCCTGATTTCATCTAACTCATTTATTTGTTATAATCTATTAGTCTAGGCCTCATTTAAATTCAAACCCACCTACTCCATTGTTCTTAATGTTTGAATTTCAAATTCGATTGGAAAGATGGGTTCTTTCCCAAATACTAAGTGATATGGTGAATACTCAATGGTGTTTCTCCATGTTGTTCAGTATGCCACAAGGCTTCCAAAAATCTTGAAGCCCAGTCGCATCTGTGTGATGCAACTGTTTTTGTCAATATTGCCTCAATTACCTTATTAGTGCTTTCTACTTGGCCATTCACCTGTGGGTGGTATGGGGTTGTAATTTTGTGCAAAATGTGGTATTTTTTTAATGTCGCAGCGATTTTATTACCTACAAATTGTGGTCCTCCATCTGTAATTATCTCCCTCGGGAGGCCATATCACACAAATAATTGAAAAAGAAAATGTATGACAAAATCCTCTATAGATCTTGGCAGTGCCTTTCCTTCAACCCATTTGGTAACATACTCTATTGCAACCAGTATGTATGTTTTTTGATTTGATGATGGGTTAATAGGACCAATAAAATCAAGCGCCCATCACTCAAATGGCTCAATTACTTACTGTGGGTTCAGAGGCATTTCATCAGATTTTCCAGGGCATCCTGCCCTATGGCAGCTATCACATGCTTAAACAAACTTTTTAGCATCTTTAAAAATAGTGGACCAGTAATACCCTGTTTGTAGAACCTTGTGACCGGTCCTGTGGCCTATGAAATGTCTGCCACGGGGCCCATCATGGCATGCTTTCAGAATGTCAAATATTTCATCTTCTCAGAAGCATCTTCTGATGTGCATATATGTTCCAAAGGTACTATGTTGCACTATCTGCTTTCGTTCATTAGGCGTTAAATGCTTAGGTAATTTGCCTACTGCTAAGTAATTTGCAATGTCAACATACCATGGTGTTCTGACAGTAACAACAAACAAATGTTCATCCGAAAATTGATCTTCGACTACTACTGCGTTCACTAGCTTTGGCATTTGTGAGAGAAAATCAGCTACATGATTCTCTTTTCTAGGTCGATCCTTAATTATGACGTCAAATTCCCGCAAGAGAATCAACCATCTTGTTACTCTACCATTTGTAACTGGTTTATTTGCTAAATATTATATGGCAGAGTAAACTGTATATAGAATTACAGGATACCGAGTTATATAATGTCTAAACTTATTTACAGCATGTATTACAACTAAAAATTCTTTTTTAGTCATAGTATAGTTTAATTAAGCAGGAGATAGATTCTTGCTAATATAATAAATTGCATATGGCTTTTTATATTCTTCTTCTCCAAGAATTGCTCCAATTGCTGTGTCTAAATCATCAGATGAAATTTGGAATGGCAAATCCCAATTGGGGCCCCTTAAGCACTGGGGCTATCGATACGAGATTTTTTAGATCCTCAAAAGCACGGTCACACTTGCCTGTCCAAATTAAATCAACATTCCCTATTAGTGCATATAAAGGTGCAACAATTTGAGAAAAATGTTCTATAAATCTTCTATAATAACCATAAAATCCAAGAAAACTGTGTGCCTTTGTTTGTGTGGTAGGAGTAGGTATTAACAAAATTATCTGAATTTTAGTCGGATCTACCTGTATTCCAGCTGCTAAGATATAATGACCTAAGACTAATCCTTCAGTCATCATCATATGACACTTTTCATGGCTCAGGCAGAGCCTAGTGGCAATGCATCTCTGCAGCACTTTTTCCAGTATTTGTAATGCTGGGTCAAAATCATCACCATAAGGTGTGAAATCATCCATATATACTTCGAGCCCTGCATTTATTAGATCTGAAAAAATGCTAAGGATGGCCCTCTGAAATGTGGCATGAGCATTGCATAACCCAAAGGGTAAGACTCTGTAAGCAAATGTTCCCCAAGGGCAGGTAAAATTGGTTTTATCCTGATCTTTAGGGGCAATCTGAATCTGATTGTATCCACTGAAGCCATCTAGGAAAGAAAAGAATTTCTTTCCTGCTAATGTGTCTAATACCTGATCAGTGAATGGAAGGGGGAAGTGGTCTTTTTGGGTTGCTTTGTTCAATTCTCTGTAGTCTACACGTATCTACCACTTTCCATTCTTCTTTGGCACCACTACTAGTGGAGAGACCCACTTGCTGTCAACTATTGGGTAAATAAAGTTTACATCTAAAAGTTTTTTTAATTCAACTTTCACAATATCCTTAAGATGAGGGTTTAATCTCCGTTGGGGTTAGAGAATGGGTCTAGCATCCTTTTCTGTATAAATGTGGTGCGTACGCAACTGGGGATCAATTCCTTTCATGTCTGGGTAATCCCATGCAAAAGCTTCCTTATATTTTCTCAGTAGTTGGACCAGCGTTTCTTCTTGTTCAACAGTCAAATTTTTGTTAATGTTCAAAGTTTTCCTGGTTCAATTTCTATAGTTTTGTTATTGTAAACAAAGGTGGTGGGTATTGATTGATCATGAGTGTCTTTCAAGAGATCTTCTTCTACATCATTATCGAATGCTGCCTCAATCATGTGACATTGTAAATGGGATCTGGTTTCTAGTTGGTTAATGAAGCAGTTAATAATGTCGTCGTCTATTTGGTCTTTAAATTCGAGGTCATCTTTAATGGTTAATGGTGATCTAATATTTTCTGTCAGGTATGATATAGGTTGTTTCTTTGTTTTAATTATTGTGAGGATTGGCTGGGCTGGAGGGTATAAGGCTAAATTCTTGACTTTACCCCCTCTTGCTATAGTCATGTTGCCTTGTCAATAGCCAATGTAAGCGTCAGTAGTTGTCAACCAGGGTCTACCTAAAATTAAAGGATGTCCATCTAGTCAGTTTTTGGGATTAATAATAAGAAAGTCTGTAGGGTATTCCTAGGAATCTACAGATACCATTACATCATGTAGTGTACCTTCTGATCTGACTACCGATCGGCCAACCAACTCCAATAAGGTTGTGGTTGGGTCTAATGATGTAATGCCAAGCTTTTGACAAGTGGTGGTTGTTAAAATGTTCATTTCAACTCCTAAATCAACCAAGACATTTGGGAAGGAGTATCCATTGATTTGCATCGTGACTATAGGATTCCATGGGTCCTCATATTTTATAGGTGCTTCTCTTCTTGATAGTAAGTTAGATAGGGTGTCGACTACTTGGACAGTTGGGTTAGTTTTTATTCTCCTCTTGATCTTTTTTATACATAATTCTTTAATGGTTTTTGCATAAATTGGGATATCTTGGATAGTTTGGAGGAGTGGAATTTTATACATAAATTTCTTAGTTCTCCCAGAAGATCAAAATCAAGATGTTCTATTGGGTGTGGTATGATTAATCATTCTGAGAATGGAGGAGAAGAGGTCCTTGCTTGTTCATGAGTTTGTTTTCTAACCACATTCTCTTCTTATAGTGTTTTTTTTTATAAAGGTAACGAGTTTTCAACTTGATCATTTTTGTCTCCCTCTATTTCTATAATGTGCCTAGATCTTAATTGAATGTTGTTGCACTCCCTTAACTCAGTTTCTAGTAATGGTCCTTCAATTATTTGAACAGATTGAACCGGTCTATTGTTGGGGTTTGGGTTGGGTTGGGCTGGGAGTTGCAGTCTTAAGTTGGTCTAGGGATTTTGTTGCAATGTATAAGGTGTTGGTGTTAAGAAATTTACTGCATAACATAAATAATTACCGAGAGGAATATATAAAAAAAAATAACCAACAACAACCATAAACACATAAACACAATTGTTTATCAAGGAAAACCCCAAATCCGGGGAAAAGCCCAACCTAATAAGATCTCATTAGCATTGGCAAAAACCCTGGCCAGTCCAACCAAGTGAGCCTTCACCACTCACCTCCAGGTCTTGCATTACAATGAAGTCCTTCCAGCCTTTTATAAGCTCCATTACATATAATGCCACGGGCAGAATACTATGGGTGCACAATACTATGTGCCCCAAAACCATCACTATTTAACCTGGTCAACTTTGACTCTATCCCAAGTCAAGTTTACCTAACAATTCCCCCCTTAAACTTGACTTGGGGTTCCTTGACTAACTCCAGCCAAACCTGCTAAGTGAGACAATCCCACTCACTCTAGCTCTTACCCACCTCAGAGCTTTTATCGGGGTATTATTAACCTGACAACCCCCTATCACCTAGGTCTAACCCATACTTTATCGGTGATCATCGAGGGGTACACAGGCCTTACCAGGTCTTACAGTAGTATGCCCATTTACATGCAATAATTTTGACTTCATTAATTTTTTTTTGTTTATTGCTGTTATAATTCTGATCCATCCTTTCTCAATTTGATTTGCTCAAAAACTTCTATCAAACCGCTATTGCGATCTCAATGAGAACCTCGTATTTTCCAGCACCGCTGCCCTCACATAGTAGAAAACGAACAATTTTCGAAGCCGCATGAACAATTTTCTTCTGTTGACCAAAGGTATCTCTCAACCTTCTTTAAATAGCATCATTAATCCCGAACAATTTGTCAGCATGTTCCAAACCAGTAAATATCGCAAATGCAATACGATCCCTGGCAATTACAGCACTATCTTCTGCACATTCTCCTCGGGGTTCTTCCGTGTACGATTGTTCCACCATTATTTTCCAGACCCATATCTGTAAAAAGGTTGCATTGATCTCATCAGGCACTATAAACCCCTGGCATTAAAGAATCCCTTTGAAGCCAATATCTGGCTTTGATACCAGTTGTTAAGAAATTTACTGCATAACATAAATAATTACCGAGAGGAATATATATAAAAAAAAATAACCAGCAACAACCATAAACACATAAACACAATCGTTTATCAAGGAAAACCCCAAATCCGAGGAAAAACCCAACCTAATAAGATCTCATTAGCATTGGCCAAAACCCTGGCCAGTCAGACCAAGTGAGGCTTCACTGCTCACCTCCAGGTCTTGCATTACAATGAAGTCCTTCCGGCCTTTTATAAGCTCCATTACATATAATTCCATGGGCAGAATACTATGGGTGCACAGTACCATGTGCCCCAAAACCATCACTATTTAACCTAGTCAACTTTGACTCTATCCCAAGTCAAGTTTACCTACGAGCTGGCAGTGTAGGTTGAGGGAGATGAATCGTTCTAGCTGGCTGATTTATCGGTCTCTTCCAGTTCAACTGCCAAGTTTGACTCTGCAAGGTAGAGGATGACCATTGTGTTGGATATGTATTGTTTTGCCAAAATGGTGGATAGTGAGGAAAGTTTAGCCAGTTGGTTTGATTTGTTTGATTTGGCCATGATGATATGGGAAATGGCTGTTGTGCCCAGCTAGGGAAAGGTGGTTGATTCTGCCATATTCCATTATATTGTTGAGCATTATATTGAGGAGGCTGAAAAGAAGAGGATGGATCAACGGGCATACTTGTTTGTCATGGCTGCCACTGACGACACTGATTGAGTAGGTAAACCGATTATGTTTCTTCTTCCACTTCCTTGTAAACTGATTTCAATCCTAGGAGTGGGGGGTAGCTTTTTGTGGAGTGATATTTCGTGCAGATGGCACAGACTTGAACTATGTCAAGCGGGTACTCTTTGTGGTTGTGTTTCTTTCTACATCTGGGGTAGAATATTGACAAATTTTTCTCTACTTCTTCTTGCTTTTGTTTAGCTTGCATGATGTCGAAATGTGTTGACAGAGTCCCTAGAATATCAATTTTGAAATCTTCTAGTAGATTGCTGATTTATGCATGGGTTATACCTCCACGAGGGACCTTACTATCCCTTGTGAACATGTCGCATTCTGCTGGCTTTAGTCTTGTGCTGCCTTTTGAACTCCTGATACACAAATGAATGATGTTAGCGAAATTTTCCTAATATATATCACCTTTGCCCATAATGTTTAATGTTTCAACCCATTGTCCTTTCATCCCTTTAATTAATTTAGTTTTTAACACATTGTTAGCCAAGGGTAAAGATGCATAAGGAGATCTCTGGCGATTGTATTGAAAACGTTCTACATATTCTTCCAGTGTTTCATTAGGTCTCGTTGTAATTTGAAATATTTCATCCTTTAATTCTTTGGACCTACAGTAATCCTGATATTTCTTTAGAAAGCACCTTTCATTTGATCCCAGTCATTTATAACACCTCCACCTAACCCCATAAACCATCGTAAATATGCTCCTTTTAATGTGGAGGGAAATAGTCTTAGTTTTTGGGGATCGGTGGTATAGTCATACCCCCGGCATAATACATCAAATTCAAATAGAAATGCATCTGGATCTTCCAATGTTAGGCCATGGAATGTAGGAATATGCTGGAGAGGAATGGCCTCATAGGTGCATTAACTGCAGTGTCCACAATCAGATATTGCAGTGTGGAGGTTTGAGGTGGTTACTGGTTTTGGGCCATTTGATCAAATATGTGCCAATATCCTTCTAGGATTTCTAGGGAGTTATTCCTAGGCTAACTAGAAGGAGTAGTAATGGCCTTGACAACACGTCCTTGGTCTGGGATAATGTGTGGTCCTTGTTGAACTATTATCTGGGTGGATTCTTGACTTTTTAGGTTCTTTTGTTTTGTTCTGGATGACCTTAATAGCACTTCCCTTATCTGGACTATTAGGTTTTAGAACTATTTTGAGAGGGGATTTTGGCTCTTCTATCCCCCCTGTTTCTCCTCATCCTTGGCGGAGATTGGTAGAGATCCCTTCCTGAAAAGAAATTGGGCGAGAATTCTCAATTTCTTGAAAATATTGCTCAATCTCTTCTGTTTGGCTGTGCACCTTAGCAAAGGCTACAGATGGTGAAACTGTGGCCCAAAGGGAACCAGTAGGTTGTCTAGAAGCAACTTTTCTAGGGCCCACTGATGGTTGAGATTCGGCTTGCTTAATGATTTTGTCTATGAAGTTTGATCGACCAAGGGTCACCGGTCCCTTAGCTTTATCAGGCTTGGGTAGCGGTTTAGGAGTATTTTCAAGTTTTTTGTTCTTAGTCATACACACAACTCAAATGTTTATTTCTACCCAAAAAAAAGGTTAACAAATCTATTGGAAAGCGGGCTGGGGAGCAGGGCTGTTACATGCTCTGTACGCAGGTTCTTACCTTCTATTTTTAGTACCCAATTCTCTCCTAGCAGGCACTCACTAGATGCAAACTACTCTCCAAAAAAAAGAAATGGCTACACTCTCCCTCGCAAAGGTGCCAAAATGTTGAGGTATAAAAGGTGTCTTTTTAACCCCTATTTATCCTACATTAATTATCAATCCAGGTGCAATTTTTTTATTTCAAGAGTGTACTCAGTTTGAGGCAGTCAATTCAATTCAAGAGCAATGTTTTCTAATTTGCAATACAGTGCTTCGAATATAGGAGTAAATGGATGCTTGAAATAAAACCCGCTTGCAATTTAAAAGAAACTTAATGCTCTCAAACTAAATCATTCACTTAAGAAATTAACAGCAATTATCAGTCAAGGATGCAGTAGCAATAACTCTTTCCTTTGTCAACTGATGTAAATGAAATCAAACATAAACAAGATCCTCAATCTGAGAACTCTCACAGTGATAGCTAATGTTCTTTACAGTTGTTGATATTACACTCCACACTAAAACAACTAATTGGAAATAACAAGAAATTAAATCAACAATGTTGCCAATAGAAATGGAATAAATACACTAATTGTAAGAATGCTAAAAGGCAAAACCAAATACTTGCAAAAATGAAATGAGTAGCAATGCTATTTAGTAAAAATGAACAACAATCTGTAATGAACAACAAAGTCAGTTTACCGGAATGAACAACGAAGCTTTGTAATTGAAAAGAACATCATAACAATATAGTTTGTAGAAAGTAATAATCTTATTATGATGAAAAGTAATGGAAAAGAAATTCAATTACAATTACAACAATTCATAAACTCTGGAAACAAACAACAGTAAATTAATGTGATTTAAATGAATGAAAACAAAACCAAACCTTCACACGACTATGATTGTAAAGTAATGGTATAGATAGCAAGTGGATCCACCAAGGTCGGGCCCTTAGCCGCTAGTGAAGCATTACTGGACTACTTTAGTATAAATGAATGGAATAGCAACCAACTTATGTATTAATAATGTGAAAATGTTACAGGCAATCATACTCCGTTTTAATTAACGAGATTCAATGATCAGAGAAATACAATAGTGAATTTTGAATAGTGATAAGTGATCCCCCTTAATCTTTACAAGCATTGTCCCTTTTATACTGGACAAGCAGATAAAACAAGGAATAACAGATAGACTGTAAAACTGTAATAAGGGATACGCACCATCCTCTAACTCCAGCTGATCCCTTTGTCTTCTTGTGTTAATGCTGCAATTTTCCATCCTTATCCTTAACTGTGCGCTCCGATCCTGATCTACTTGTCTGGATACAAGTTCCTGGTGAAGGAACAATAGTTAATCTATTTTTTCATTTCCTTCAAAATGGTATTTTTCCATTTCTTCCATTTTCTGCATGGAAAAAGACAATAATTAACTAATTTGCAATAATCAATAACTACGTACTTTTTGCTATAATTATTTGATATATTATCATCTTAGGAATAAAAGGAGTTATGATAAAAGAAAAAGATAAGGAAATAAATGGAAAATTCATACCTTTTCCATAACTCAACAGTCTCCTTTCAACTTCTCTGGTTGTGGCTCCATGTTGAGAGGTAATTTACTATCCCTCTCAACCACCAAGCCTTTAATCTTTTCCTTGATCCTCAAGACTTTGCATGCATCTTGAACCTCAAGAGCATACAAGTTCTTGGCTAGCACAACAATCTCTTTCATGAGTCATTCTGTGATGAGATTTTTTGGATAAATAGTTGATTTTAAATCAACGATATCTCCCTCATCCGAACTCCGACTCAGCGGATTTTTTTGCATAAAGAATCCTAATATGCCATTTGTTTATGAAAATTGTGCACAAAATGTTTTAGATTTGCTCTGCAAACTCGCAGCCCAAAACTCAAAACTTCGAAATCCCCTCTATTATATTGCTCTTAGATCTGATACCATGTAGAAAACCCCATAGATTCACAAGCTCATTTAATCTACTAAAACAAGAGACAATAATATACTTCTATGCTTTATAATGGAAGCACATAGAGATCGATCAAAACAATAATCAACAAGAGGAAGACAATCAATGTCACATAACACATTAAATATCCGGGGAAAGACACCACTCAAAACCCCACATCTGTATTGCATTAATCAGAAATCCAAAATGAGAATATAATGCTTGTTCTCAGAAGAACAATCCTAGCACTCAGTAAAATCAATCTCCCAACTCACAAGTAAGCTCAAGCCAAATTCAAGCCTCTTCTCTTCTCTCCAAGCTCCCTATTTCCTTGCCCCATTGGTCAAATAATTTGGATAAATACAACATGCTCTACTCAACCTTGAGCTTAACCTGCACAAGTACTTCCTATCCTCCACCTAATGAGTTCCTTTGGCCAATACTTAGCCAAATTTCCAAGCCTCCTAGCTTCTAATTATTTTCAAAATTCCTGATAGAATTAACCCGTATTTAAACAAAAATTCCTCATCCAAAATCATGTAACCCCTTTAAGGATCAGTTCCTGCTTGCATGCACTATCATTACAACTCAATAAATTATACCATAGATAGTACACTTTCCCTACACACTAGGCTCAACAGGGTCTTTCGCAGAATCAACATGCATGAGTTTCTGATGACGGAATCTTCAGTTAAATAGAATAGCACTAACTGAGTGCACTAATGCATCAACCAATTGTTAACTCACTATTAGTTCCTCAAACAGTTTAGAACTAATTTAACTGGACTCAACTTAGTAAACTGAGTTAACTAATTACAACTCATACTTAACTCATCCTGGACCCCTATAATATAGGTAGAACATATACATGGCTTCAGAAAGACTTTCAACTCGAAATTTCTAAGTTAACTAAGGCAACTCACTCTAGTTAACTATTACAAGTTGCCATAAGAATAAAATTCGATTTTAATTCTGAGTTCAATTCAAGGAAAAATTAAAATGGAATTTATGGATTCTATTTTTATCATTTCTTGTTTTTATTTTCAATAGGAAATTCCTATAGATATGCCCATATTCATGGAAGTGATGACATCTAAATTAATATGCTCATAATCCAACATTTTATTCCAAATTTCATCTTGGTAGTAGATGTAAATGGATTTAGGCCGAGGTGTTAAAGATGTTCATATAAACACAAACACAAGCATAGGTTATATACCCAACTTGTTATGTGGTCGCGAACGTCTTGATTAAATATCCTAGGGTGTTTTCAATACCTAGAAGTATTTCTTCATCCCAAAATTTTCTTGGAAAGGAGTGCTAAAAATCCAAAGTAAAGTAGCTATTAAATATTCCTTATCTAGAATGAAGCACTCTATCAAAAAATTTAAGTAGATCCCCGTTGAGTTACAAAAACAAGGGCATTTTTCAAATGCTCTCATTCTTCCTTTTATGCTTGCAAAGATAATAGTGAAGAAACCATTAACACCTAGTTCTATTTTAATTTCACTGTTTGGTTTCCATTTCTGCTAGATCCATTGGGAGAGCTCTTTCTTCAATGGCTAAAGGACTAGAATTTTTTAAATAAGGGTGTTGTCTCTCATATATTGGATCTAATCTCCAATAAAATTAGAGTAGACTTCAAACTTGGGGTCTACATCTGCTTTTAGGAGGTAGCTACCTAGAGATCAACATGTTGTCTATGAATGATTTTATGCTCCTTTCATCGAACTATATTCCCCTATTTTCATTACTACATGTGACTGTGATACACCTTGACCTTATGTACTTGTTGACTTCCTAAAGCAGTGATCACTGGCTACATTTTTTCTATAAGAATGAGCTCAATTCCCTTCCATAGCCCTACCATGATCTGAGACTAACACAAGTTTATGAATTTTATTGGAAATGGATTAAGGTTTTGCATGTTCTCTCCCTTTAATCCTTCAAATGCTTTCAAACATGGAATCTTCATTCATAATATTAAATTTACTCTCGCTTCCATGATGTTAGGTTGATTAAAAGAGAGTGTGATAAAATTTCATAATCATCTCTATCAATATATAATTTCTTCCTATCATGATTTGAAATTAATTATTATAGTGACATTACATACTCCTCTCCTCTTTTCTCAGAGTAAATATTTACTTAAGAAAATGTATACTAATCATCATTCTCATTAATATTTAAATACTATAAAATAATATGATTATTAAATTTATATTTGACAAATAAGATAATTTTTAGACTAATCTAACTCTATCACGATAGAAAGTTCATGTAATATGATGCATCATGATATGCTTTCTATTGCTACGAAGATTTGCATAAGGGTGCATATCAAACAATGCAACACCACAAAGCACACACAATGTAAAAGATGTATATCTTTAAGGTTGTCCAATATTTTATCTGAATATAAACCACATTTCATAATGATGATTAAAATGATAACAAAGTAGTGTATAGTGAGCACATAGGTCACTTTTGCAATTACCTCATGATAAAATTTCGACACAAGCATCTGCGGTGTCTATGGTAAAACCATCCTGGCGTAAAGTATGGGACATCGTTTGTGAGTCTCTTTTAAATGAGTCGAAATTTTAGAACTGTAAAATCATTTTAAAATAAAGAAATTTTTATAAACTGAATTTAAAAAACATAAAACTCAATTATCATTTCGAGTTAGTGAAATACTTTGGAAGTTTTTTTAGATTTTTTAGTTTAATTTTTCTAAAATCCAATAAAAATTTATTAAAATCATTAAATTATAAATAACTTTACACAATTAAAATATTTTAGAAGTTTTTAGAATATTAAATCTATATAGAATATTAAATCTATATATAATTAAAAAACCAATTTAACATTTTATAATAATAAGATGGCCAATTAGATATTTCCCCTGTTGCAATCAATTTTTACTTTGTACCCCAATTTCAAAATTTGTACCCACTCCATCTTAAAAATTGCAATAATCTTTTATTTATTTATTTTATTAACTGTACACAAATAGTAGAACCGTACATGTTACATATATAGTTGCAGGCGTTGGCTTGTCAACGTTATGACTTGGACTGTTTCTTTAACTACAGGGAGGATTCGAGTACAATATTTAGCAATAGCGGAGATTTACCATTGATATTTTATTAAATTGTATTCTATTTAGTTTTGAGGCTATCCTCCACAGCTGCGTGCAGTGGTCTCTCTCCACACATCCAAAAGTCTATTCGTCGGCAAAGTTATGCACTAACTCTTTCTTAATTTTTATCAATAAAAAAAATATTGTGTTCTTCTTATTACGATAATAATTTATTTTTGAAAAATTAAAAATTATTTAACTTTTTTATTTCTGAAAAATTAAGAATTAATTAATTTTTTAATTTGGTTATTCAACTAATTAATAACATAGTATACATGTAAGTATAAAATTGTGTTTTTAAGATGACAATTTTTTTTTTTTTTTTATTCAAATTAATAATGATGATGGTGGTTAATGTCAACTGAGACCAAACTTTGATCTATTGGACCTAAATAAATGAATTATTTAGTTTGATTTAATATTTTATTCCTATGCTCAAAAAGTTTGGAGAGAAGATTTTGACAACTTAAAAGGCTAGGAAGGTGAGTATTGTAACAAAGATTTTGAAACTAAGACAACTTAAAAGGCTAGGAAGGTCAGTATTGTAACAAAGATTTTGACACTGAGATCTAATGTGGTTGTACCCGAGGCACTTTAAGAGAAAGTTATTTTCATCCTCGATATTAGTATTCTCATAGAGATGGCAGAACCTTTCCATCCATGGTGTTTTAGGAACTTCCCAACAACTGATTTCACTATGGAGCTCATGAGAATTTTGCTTTATTTGATATTATAAATTAGAAGATAAATAAAAAAATTATATAACAACTAAAACCAAAACATAATTTAAACATTTAATGAATTGGCTAATTATCAAGATTAATATAGATTTAAACTTTATATAATCCAATTTTACATTTTGTCCAAAAAAAAATATTTACTATACATATCTAAATTTTCTTATATATCTCATCAGATTTAAAATTTAAAATTTGTTTAATTTTCTTGTCAAATAAACGAACATGTTTTTAAGGGTTAAAACCTAGGTAGAGGGGAATTAAACTTACTATATACCTCTCACATGATTGTCTTGGGACATACAAAAATAATATTGAAAAGTTGAAACTCATATATAGATAAGTTTTATAAAAAAAATTGGCGTGAACTTTATTGAGAAAGAATATGGTAAGATACTATAGCATCCAAGTGTTGATACAATGTTTATACAAAATGATAGCAAAAGACTATGGCACATTGGACTCAAATTTAGTTCTTGTATATGGAGCAACTTGCACAAAATCAAAGAATGGTTCTTTAGGAGGATTATTTGGGCATTTCGTATGGGGAACCATATTATTATTGCTAAAGGATTATTTGGCATGGAGGGGGCACATCATTTATCTGAAGACACCATAAATAGAATTCACTATAAAGGTTATTTCATCTTGGCATAGGTCATTGCGAGATGGCAAGGACTATTTCCTATCTCGCATAGGGCGGAAGAAATGGGTTTATCTAGAAATTGTGTAGATGAATGGAGAATATATATACAGTCCCTCTGTAGGGCGGGATTGTGCCGAAATAAGGGCAAAGATTACATCACACAAGATGCTATATTACGCAACAATTTGGTGGTCATTGCCGATACATATAGGTACATAGTCACTTCCATGCACTCATTTACACAGTCATGTTGGTTCTATAGAATCTAGAAATTAAAGGTTCCCTATAAGATTATACTATATTCTTTGTTGGTTTGGCATGACAAGACTTTGACGTTGGAGAATCCTTGGATAAAAGGTATGGAGGGGCTTGGTAGATGCTCACTGTGAAAAAATTGCACATGAAACAAACATACATATGCTCTTGGATTTGCCTATTATTGTGCAGGTTTGGCCCTTCATCACAATACAAAACAACAACCGTTTGAGACAATTCACGTCCATAGAACAATGTTTCAACTCGTGGTTGGTGCGTGGAGGTCGTCTATAAGCTATACCTCTATCTATTTTCTAGGAAGTACGGAAAGCTCATAATGGTTTTATATTTGAAAATTATGAAATCGACACTTTCAAGATTTTATAAAAAATTGGAACTTGGATGGACACTATAGGAATAGTTTCACAGAGAGTTAGGGATCTTTCGATCAGAAATTCTCCTCCTCAAATTATGTTTCTTGTAAGTTTCTTTGATGGGTCGACCCAATGAGGACAATGTGGATGTGTGGTATGGATAAGATTGGATTATAGTACACACTACAAAATCTCATGGAATGCAGTGGTAGGTACTAACATGAGGGAAAATGTAATGAAACTATGGGGATTAATGTGGTTTACTAGAAGACTAGATATTTATAACATTAATATATATGGGGACTTAAGAATGCTCATTGATGAGATTACTGCAAATACTTATTTTTCCACACCAAGCCTGAATGGATGGATTGCTCATATTCATGAACTGAGACAGACTTTCCATTATATCACTTTTCAAAATATATACAAGGAGGCCAACACTATGGTGGACTTTCTATTAAAAAAGGGCTTATTTGATGGCACTGGATACATGTTCTATTCATATCTGGAAGATAATCATATTAGAGAGGAGGGATCCATAAGTCTGCCCTAGACTCTTACAAATTATATTTTAATTGTCACTCTATTTCGATATACTTTGGTGATGATTATATAGGACATGTACTTTCAGGCATAGCTAGAACATGGACTAACTATATTAGTAATATATTATTAATAGAGTCTTGATAGATAATCTTTTATAGAAGTTTTGTAATCTTGGAGAATATGTACTCATACATTATATAAACTGGTGTTTTTTTTCATTTGGTATTATATATATATATATATTATATATATTATATATATATATATATATATATATATATATATTATATTTATATATATATATAATATTTTATTTATATTATTTTATATTTATATATATATATTATATTTATTTATTTATTTTTTTTTTTTTTTTTCAGAATAGAGTTCATGGAATTATTTTTTAATTGGCAATATTTATAGTTATGTCTAGTTTGGAATAGAGTTCATGGAATTTTATTTTAATTGACAATAATTATTATGTGGACTATAGGAATTTAACTTATATGGATATTCTAGAATTTTTGTGTAGTAGTTTCAAATCAAAGGTTCAAATTTATCTCAAAAGTAGTTATGTCATTTTTTCCTTTTTGCTTAAATTGGTAAATTAAAATAAATGTTATATAAAGAAATGTCAAATGAAATGAGTTATGAATTTTTTGGCAAATAGTGTTGATAAATCATGCTATTATAATAAAACATGTTTACCAATTATTTACTGTAAAGTGGAAACATGATTACGAATATATGTGTGTGTGAGAGAGATTAATTTTAAGATTATTTTAATTTTTACAATTTGAAATGTATCATAAATTAATTACTTCGATATTTATTATGACACTCAATGTCTCATTATTTAAAGTGAAACATTTTTATTACAAAAACATATAAAAAACATAAAATAAATTAAAATAAATTTTAATTTGAACATTTTAATAATATCTTGTTCAGTAGTAGGAAAATGAGTAATTCCCCATGCTCAATAGGGAAGTGAGAAAAAATTGAAAAAATTTAATTAAAATATTTTAATACTACCGATTGCCCCTAAAGGCGCAAAGGTACAATGAAGGAATAAAAAATTTGGAACTCGATTATTCTGAAACACTAAATCACTAAACATTAAAAAATGTTATTTCTAATAAAGTAAATATTATTTAAATATTGATAAGATTGACGACTCATTCCCAGGATGCACAATGGGTTTGGTCGCTCTAATTTCCCTTTCCCAATTTTTGTCAAAATATTTTCCCACCCTATATCGTTCCAACATCCATCTACCAATTTCTTGTCCTTCCAAATTCCACGGACAGGTCTTCTAGTCAATGGACTTTTGAAGATAGGGAAACAATTTGTAAATTTGTTGTTGTTTTTTATTATTATTAAAAGGTTTTTGAAATTGTGAAAAGGGCAGTGGCAATCTTCCGGAATTTCAAGAACATTAATATACATTTTCCGAAGATAAGCGACAGGTTAATTGAAGTTCAATATGATATTCTTGTATGAATTGGAAATAAATAATTTATCTATAAGCCCATGTTTAAGGCCCAAATCTATTGGAAGACATATAATTACTCCATTTTCATTACTTAGCTAACACATGCATATCTATTTACTTATTACGAGATGCATAGTACAATTCATGTGCATTTGACATCAATAAAATTTGCCCCATGGTTGAAGAGCATGAAGTTCGCTGTTACAGTTGTAATTTCTAATCCACCATGGCTAGTAATTGTTTGCACCAAGTAATTCTATGAAATTGAAATAACAACTGATAATTTTGATTCAATCCTAACCATGGCTTTATTATTCTACTAATTTGATTTGCTAATTCAATCGATGGGATTAGAAGTTTTATGGCGTAGTAAAATTCCTGCAATATATTTTGCCAAACTAGACACTGAAAGTTTGAGACTGCTTGGGAGTTGAGAGAAACAAAAAAAATGGATCAAAAGTGTTATCGGTGGACGTGTTTGAAAGTAAAAAAATATTGCACGTCAATGGGAAGAAATTTTCCCATGGTGGTCTTAGAGACACGAAACTATGGCAAAAGAAGTTGTAATTAAGCCAATCACTAGTGAAGAAGGGAGAACTGTACCCAGGTTGAACAAGTGTTTAACTGTTCCATCTTCATAGACTCTCACCATATCTAGAACCTCGATCTACATAGATAATGAAGATGATGATGACTCCATAGACACATGGTGTGGGTTCTGGTGTATCTACAACTGAGTTGAGATGAGGCCAGAGCAAGTTGTATTTCTTATCAGATATCCGAGGTGTGGAACCTTGTTCACATAAGGAAGTGCACTCGTCACTAACACATTCCTCTTCCCCAATATTGGAAACTTAGGAGAAGCAACATCTTCACTCCTAATTTTTGAAATATCACCCATGCTTCCTACTCATATGCTCAAAAACACTCCACACAATGAAGCAAATTGGGCGTCAAGAATCACAAAGGAAAATGGAAGTAGAGAGAACAAATCCCAATTCTTGTAAGCACAAACCAGCGCAAGCTACATATGGTTGCAAATTCCAATGGAATATTGCATTTAAAACTACCTATAGACCATACATTCCAAGATAAGCTATCCAATTAGTTTAACACTACGTCTATGATTGGCATCCCGAAAAATCCCCGTCAATTCTCGGATCTGTGATGTGAATCCCATCTCCAATGCCCTAATGATGTCATGGTCCTCTCATAAGCTCGTAAATGTTTTGGGATCATTACTTTATCAATCAAAGAGATTGTGAGTGAGAAGTCATCTTCAAATTATTATAAAACATATCATTATGGTAGATGACAAGTAAAATTAAGGTAAAATATAGATTAGAGTAGGTAAAATAGCATAAGTTTGAACATAATTGGGTGGGGGGACTCAGGATGAGATCATCGCTTTTCCAGGAAGAGGGACTCTGTAGGAGTTCTAT
Organism: Pinus taeda; assembly: GCA_000404065.3. Taxonomy (NCBI): domain Eukaryota; kingdom Viridiplantae; phylum Streptophyta; class Pinopsida; order Pinales; family Pinaceae; genus Pinus; species Pinus taeda. Next base: position 63,659 of record APFE030528809.1, read on the forward strand.
AGATATATTGGGTACAAATCCAAATACCAATCTCATAGGGACTCTCTAAGAGTTCTATAGATGTACTGGGTACAAAGCCAAATACCAACACAAAGAATCCAAAATTTATGAATCCCATATCATTTAGTTAGTACTACTCTAAGACCTGAAATTGTCCCTACAAATTAAGGTAAGGGATCTAGAAGTGTCATTCAAATGGGAATGAAAATTAGGATGTTTACCATGATCACAAAGCAAGATAATTACGATGGGTTGAAGAAAAATCAATGATGTCCATAAAATCATATTTGCAAAGGAAGCTTCTTAGAATATGGTTCCAAAGTCTAAATTGAAATCCGAAAGGAACTTCTTTGGTCGAAAAGAAAATAAAAAGATAAAGTGTGTTTCCCACAATCTCAATTGTAGATACGCCGAAACTTATAGCTTTCAAATGCTATTCTAGTTTGAGGTGATTATTGGATCATTATCTTAACCTGTTTTGGACGATTATGTGTGTACAAGGATCGGATCTCTCAATAAATCGTGTATATATTAATTGGAAATGCCAAACTTTTGTATTTTCACTGGAAAGTTACCTTTAAATTCATGGCATTTTATGTCGTCCTTGAAGATTAGCTAATGTCAATATCACTTTTCCAATGATATATCTTTTCTATGTATGTGAAGAAATGACTGTTTTGGATGCTCTCTTCTTTAAGAACTTATAATTCTTGATGATTTTGTATATTTTCATTTTGGTACTTTTAAGTGTAGTTCTAAGATTCTTATTGCATCTCGCACTGGCCGCTATGGCTACCTGTCGTAAAATGAGCTTTACAAAATAGTTGAATTAAGACCTTGATTTTCGAGTTAGTGTGCATCTCGACACTGTGTATATTGGAAAATTTGCACAATACTAAACTAAAGCTTTGAATTTTAGGCCAACTTCCATTTGTTCACTCTACGTACTTTAGGTTGTGAATTGGATCATGCAAAATATTGAAGCTAGGCTATTGAATTTGGGCTTAGTTTGAAATTTGTCCTCTAGGGAAGAAGAATTTTAATTATTGTAAATAGAAGGCCTAGTTGGTGGAATTGGAACATGAAAGATTATTTTGGGGTAGATTAAATACTTGTAACTTCTTATTGTTAATTGGCTTGTTGGAATACAATATTTTGTTAGGGTGTCTTCATCTCAATTTCATGTAACTTATATTTTAAATATTAAGAAAATATTAAACTCTTAATTGGGTTTGTTTGAATATAAAAAATCAAGAGTAGTGACTCTTATTTTCCCTTTTATTCCTTAATGTATATATAATTTTTTCCATTTATCGTTTAAAGACTCCTAACTTCTTAATGTTAATTGGTTCATTAGAATACAATGTTTTGTTAGATTGTCTTCATCTCAATTTTGTGTAACTTATATTTCAAATATTAAACTTTTAATTGCCTTTGTTTGAATATAAAAAATCAAGAATCATTTGGTATTTATTAAAGCTTTGCTCTATGGAAAAAGTTTTCATCTTGATGTTATGCTTTTCTTTGTTTTCCTATAAACATGTGTATATGCTTGTGCACTATACAAGAGTAAAGTTTCCATCTTGATGTTATGCTTTTCTTGGTTTTTTTTAGTATTCTTAGGTATTACTCATGATGTAATTTCCAAACTCTGCAATGAATTTTTTTGATGTAATTTCCAAAATCATCAATGTCATTACATAGTGTTGGGAAAGGATTGCACATTGCTAAAACTTTCTAATTTTTGTGTTTCACCAAACTTTCTAATTGTTATGTATTACATAGTGTTGGGAAAGGATTGACATTGCTAAAACTTTCTAATTTTTGTGTTTTCACCAAACTTTCTAATTGTTATGTTTTCCCATGCGTTAAAAAATTGTTGAACAGAGAAAGATGAAATTAAGCCTCTACTATTGATTGAATTTGCACCCATCATAGAAACACCTTCACTGTAAAACATCATAAAAGCAAGTTCAGTGTAAATATGCTATGGGAAAAGAGTAAATCCCCATGCTAAACAAGGAGGTGAGATATTAAATAATTTTTTTGGTTTTGTTTTAAATATATAATATGCATAATTTTTTTTTGAAAAATTTACACTTAGTAAATAAATTTAATACAATTTAATATTAAAATATTATATACATTTAAACCAAACTTAAATATATACTTTAAAAGAATTTCCTAAATTTTTATTATTAAAATTTTATTTTTTTATCAAACAACCAGTGAGATGGAAATTTACTCCATTAGTTTGTTTAACTATTATTAGAATTCCAAATTCTTATGAAATTTGTAACCACCAAAAATCGAAATTTAATTTAATTGAAATGTAACATGTGGATTGCCCATAAGCATCTATAAGATAGTCTGCAGATAGGGAACGGCCAACCCTTAACACAATTATATTGTGGACACTGCTAAACTATGTCAAGCTTTAATACTGAAATCGCCTTTGAGATTTCTGCGGCCCTTTACTCATATGAACATTCAAACTCCAGGGATCGGTAATAAATAATGCACAGAATTAAGAATTGGAAATAAATTGAAGCACTGTCAAAATAAATTCTGTAACATACCCTGCTCCCACCACCATAGCAATAAGAACGGAGGTGGGTAGCCAGAGTGTTATCAATGTCAGAACTGCAAATACCACACTTGGTCGAGCATTAATCAAAGATAATTGTAGCCATCCAATCGCCTGAAGTATGTTGGACTGATGGGATGGGTATAGATTTCTCTCCCACTGCATCCATTCTGCCTGAAACTCGTAATTCTCTTCCTTTGCTTTCATCTCCGATATCCGTTTTCTCAGAACGATCATGTTAGCGTCCACAATGCTCCAACTCCCTGCAGAAGCAGAAACGACAATCCACAGAGCTAACGATAATCCACAGCGCTATCTATATCTTGATTGTAGAAGCAGAAACGATAATCCACAGAGCTATCTATATCTTGATTATAGAAGCAGAAACGATAGAACTATTTATATCTTGATTGTAGATTTATTTTGATTGTAAAAGCAGAAACGATAATCTACAGAGCTATCTATATCTTGATTATGAAAGCAGAAACGACAGAGTTATCCATATCTTGATTGTAGATTTAATCAAAATAAATTTCTGAAATAAACCCATGACAAAGATTACTAAATATAATTTAAATGAAAGATTTATACCTGAATCAAATGGGCAATCAGATCCAGGGTTAGCAGCTCTGATAACATGGCCGGATACTCTTTTCTTCCGCTTCAACATTATATGGCGACCAAATCTAAATCTTGCTCCTATCTCTATCTGATCTGATTTACCAAAAACTTTGGGCACTACAATTACACTTCTGAATTCCATGTTTATATATAACTAGTATTTGCTTCAAACAATGGCGAGCTATTGCTCCTGGGCTTTACAAAAATAATGAGGGACAACTGAAAGAAAAAGTCCAGTTGCGTCGGAAAGGCCGACTCCAAAAATCTATTGCCTCATTAGGTATAGGCATCAATAAACTACTGGTTGCTTTTAAGAGAAAGTGGGTATTTATAAAATCTGTTTACCTAACTAGGTATAGGCATAATAAAATCTGTGTACCTGGAGATTGCTCCGTTTTTTTGAGATGGGGCCATTGTCTCCACCGCGTCATACCACCGACGTCCTTTAGGGGACAACGTGCCCATCTGAGCCATGTGATCCCTCCATAAATTTAATGTTTTTTAGAACCAAGAGAACCTGACAGGATCTGCATCGAACCACAACCATTCCATTGTGAGGAAGTTCTGTGCACGTCTTATTTTATTTAAAGTATTTGATTGTCAAACAGGTGTGTATCATTACTTCAGTTAGCATGTGATAAGTCGCTATCAAAAGTCAAATATCAAAAGTCAAATATGAAATAGGGAATTATTGATTTCAACAAGTTCTCAATAAAACTAAAGTCAAGTGCATATGTAACAAGATCAATTAAAATATGCATATTTATATTATGAACCTAATGTATAAAACGTTTTCAAAATTGAACCAAATAGAACTTTGAAGTGATGTCAGACTTAATAATATGGATGGAGTTAAATACATGGTTTGTATTTTGAAAGGCTATAAGTCAAAAAAAAAAGTAAAATCATGATGGGAAATGGTAATATTTCATCGTTATATATGTGAGGATTATTGTGAGATAAATAAATAAAAGAATTATATATATTAATTTGGTATATAGTAAAGGATTATTGTGATATAAATAATGAAAAGAAATTAATATATCATTTAATATATAATAGTAAGGTTAAAAATCAATATCTATATATTTGTATTTGCATGATATGAGGTGATTTTTGTTGATATTATTCCTAAGACCTTCTAAATATGAGGATGGTATATTCCATGTTATATATGTGAGGATATTGTTGATATAAATAAATAAAAGAATTATATATATATATATTAATATAACTTGGGTATATAGTAAAAGATTATTGTGATAAATAATAAATAAAGAAATTATTATATTATATATGTATATATATATATAATATATATATAATAATATATATACTATATATATATATATTTATATATTGGTATATAGTAAAGGATTATTGTGAATAAATAAATAAAAGAATTATATATATATAATTTGGTATATAATAGAGTTAAAATCAATACTAATAGTATGTTTGTATTTGCATGATATGAGGCTGATTTTTATTGATATTATTTTAACTTCTAATTATATTAACGTAGGGCATTATGTAGCACATAGGGTTAGTTGGGTATTTGAATTGGTTATATCACAAGGTGTTTTATTGGTGCACCTATCACCTTGTCATCTACATCTTATAGACTCTAAAAATCAGAAGACATAGTGGAGAGTTTTGATCTTTCTTTGGATATAATTATATCTTCAAATGTGATATTAAAGATTCATAACTTTAAACTAAATCTTTATGAGAATTGAATCTTAATAAACTATTCAAAATCTTTATTTTCCATAACTAAAGTT
>APFE030528809.1:71228-96439 GCA_000404065.3 Pinus taeda
AACGGACAAGAGCCTAACATAGATTAGGATTGATGGTTAGGCGTTCACAACAACCATTCCCACTTGGTTGCAGTGATTTACTTTTAAAATTGATCAACTGGCTTCTATCTTTTCAAGTTTGAATAATTTATTCATTTTTCAAATGGCTAATCCCAATGTTGAGTTGGTTGCATTGATTTACTTTTAAAATTGATCAACTGGCTTCTATCTTTTCAAGTTTGAATAATTTATTCATTTTTCACATGGCTAACCCTAATGTTGAGAATTTGTCGTTTCATAGGATAAGAAGTTAAACAACTTACTTTTATCTTGGATACTTTTTATTAACCCATCAGCAAATATTATAATGGGACATTCCTTCACCTTCCTCAATTCAACAGCGTAGACCTAAGAAAGCCTACGGCTCATCAAATTCGTATTATATGGAGAGACAAATAATTAAATACATATACTAGTTAAATTAACCTCAAAATGGAGTTAATGGGACATTCCTTCACCTTCCTCAATTCAACAGCATAGACCTAAGAAAGCCTACGGCTCATCAAATTCGTATTATATGGAGAGACAAATAATTAAATACATATACTAGTTAAATTAACCTCAAAAATGGAGTTCGTACAAGTGAACAATCATCGACAACAATAAACTCATATATCTCTATATATAAAAATGAGTTTATCGAACCACTCATAAAACATATAGTTGTAAAACTATGTGAAATTGTGAAATATTTTTTATAAATTATATTTTTGAGATTTTTTTTTGAAAATCACATTAAGGTTTATTTGTTGATGTATTTCGAGCGAACGAGTGTGGTTCATCATCAAGATAAGCTAAAGAATCAAATCAAGGCAATGAGTTAAATAGTGAGGCAAATCATTCCAATGGCTAAAATGAATCCCCTAAGAACTAATCCCCTATAGTCTCTTAGAGAAGGGATCAAATTTTTCCCTTGCTCCTAAAAAAATCCCGGTGGAAGATATCTTGTGTGACATTGAGTTTGGGATTAGGGATTTACCGAATAATACTAATGATATAATTCGACAAGATTGCATAGTCATCCTTAGGAAAACTAAGTCCCCTAAGAGAAACATTAGAGTTTGATGCCTTAAAATATTTGAACAGGAACCAAAACATCGTTGCCTTGAAATCTGACAAAGGTGGGGCCGCAGTAATCCTTGATAAGGAGGCTTATTGGAAGAAGATGTTGGATCACCTTTGTAATAATCGAAGCTAAATAAAGCTTAATAAGAACCCCTTGAAGAGGATCTCCAAAAATGTTGTTATGGCTATAAAGTCTAGAAGCAAGGTTGGCACCTTTAGCCACAAACTTATCGAGAGTAGCCCCATCACTCCTAGGATCTATGGGCTTCCAAAGATACATAAGGATGGGCCCCCGCTGAGACCCATTGTCACCATAGGAGGGCTAACCTATATTCTATTTAAATATTTAGCCCTGAAGCTTAAGCCCCTTGTTGGCCTCACAACGTCTTTTGTCAAAGACTCTTCGTCATTTGTCAATGAGTTAAGGGACATGAAGTTTGATCCTAGAAACAATTTGGTTAGTTTCAATGTAGTTTCCCTGTACACTAACATCCCTATCAAGGAGGCCATTGAGGTCATCAATCGCCTCACTAATCTCGACACTGTAAAATTAGTCAAGATTTCTCTTACGTCTACTTTTTTATGTTTTGAAGGGGAATTTTATCAACAAACTTGTGGTGTAGCCATGGGTTCCCCCTTGTACCTTATTATAACTAGTCTGTTTATGGAAGAATTTGAATTAAAAGCTTTGGCCTCAACTCAATTTAAGCCCAAGCTTTGGAAAATATTTGTGGACGACACCTGCATCATTTGGTCGCATGGTCAAGGAAATTTAGATCTCTTCTTCCAACATCTCAACAATCAATCCAACTCCATAAAGTTTACGATGGAGTAGGAAGTTGATGGTTGCATCCCTTTCCTTGATGTCCTTATTTCGAGAAAGGATGATGGTTCTTTATCTCACCAAGTATTTCGAAAGAAAACTCTAGTGAGCAGTATCTTCATGCGAAGTCTCATCATTTCCCTGCACAAAAACTAGGTGTCCTCAACACGTCAGCTACTCGTGCACTGAGGATTTATGATGAAAACCACCTCTCTAAAGAGAAAAACCATCTACTTAATGTTTTCGTTAATTGATATAGTAGACATCAAGGTCTTAAAGCTTTCCTTAAAGCTAGCCAATGTCGTAAAGTTAAGAAAGACCCGTGTGATCAGATTTCAGGGTGCATCTCCCTTTCATCCAAGGGACCACAGATAAGATTGCGAGAATCCTGAAGAAGAATAATGTTACCTCATCCTTTAGGCCTCTTAGCACCATCTGAAGTTCCTCAAAATCTGTAAAGGACCCGATGGACTGAAAGGATATGAAGGCTGTTTATGTTATCCCTTGTTCTTATGGAACCCCATACATTGGTGAAACAGGTTGCTTTATAAATCAAAGGATTAACGAACACACAATTGACATTAAGCATGGGATGACCTTCTCTTCAACTTTGGCAGAATATGCAAATAAGACGAAGCATCACATATGCATTGAGGAGACCCAGGTAATTGCGAAGATTGCTTACTTTCATCACTACAAGTTTAGGGAGGCCATTGAAATTGAAAGAAGGCCAAGGAATCCAAATAGGGATGACGACTGGAAAATCAACAGTTGTTGGATCCTCTCCCTTTCCTCTTAGCCTTTCTTTATCCCCGTGATTGTGTCATTTTCCTTGTTTTTCCTTTGTATTTTTATTTTTAATCTTTGATATATATATATAATTATATATATATATATAATATATATTATATATATATATATCTATATTTAATGTATTATATTGTAGTATATATATGTATATATTAATGTATACATATATAATCAATATATATAATATATATATATATATTAGTTATATATAATATTATATATATTATATATATATATATATATATATATGTATGTATATATTGTATGTTTATTATGTATATATATTTGTATCATAATATACATACAATACATACATAACATAATATATATATATATATATATATATATATTATCAAAACCTTTATCCAGTAGGGTTTATTGACTCTCTTCTGGCCTTCTTTTTGTTAATTTTTTTGTCCCTTTATTGTTTTTTTTCCTTGTATTTTATTAATTTTATTTTTAGCTTAATTTCTTTTTATTTTCAACCTTAATGACATGGAAGAGAATAAATTTTATATTTTGAGTACTTTTTTTATTATTCTTTTCAATTAAATACTATGTCCCTTACTTTACTTGTTTACTATTTTATAGTTTATCATATAATTAGTAGACCTCAAACGATGGGCTAAATCCATCTTTAATTCCTAATTAATTTATAATATATTTAATTTAGTTATTTAATAGATATTAGTTTTTTCTTAATCCTCAGTCAGTCCAAATGGTACTTCCAATTTATATTAAAATAGTATCATAGATATATTTTATTCAATTAATTAAACTACAATATAAATAATCTTTTACCTAATTTCTGATATAGTGAAAAGTAGTTGTTTCATTTTCGCTGTTGGAATAATTTGTCTTTCTATTTAACTAGTTCATCTTGTTTTGCTATTGGAATGATTTGCCTCTCTATTTAACTCGTTGTCTTGATTTGATTATTCACACTGGCTACTTCTAAAAAGTTGACGAATAGATTTTTATATCAAAATTACATTTTTTTAAATAAAAATAAATATTTATATTTATATAAAAATAGTTTTAAAATTTGATATAATAATAATATTTATAATTAAACATACCGATAGTAAAAATTATTATAATTAAATCAATGAAAATAATACAGCTATAAAAAATATAAGTTATTTATATATAAAGATTACATATTTAATCGATGAATGCGTGTATTTAATTTAATTCAAAAAAATGTACAGTTTTTATTTTATTAATGATGTCGCTCATCAACAGTCTTTTAAAAAATTTAAAATATGATTTCATTTATATCATCGCCTGTGAAGGTGTATAATTGCAACTTCGATATAGATTCGTACTCTAAAGGTGCATCAATGTAACCTTGATATATTAATAATTTAAAATATATGTTGAATAATAAATTGAAAAGTTGTAGGTCTTTATAATAGTTTTTAATTAAAAATGATAATATATAAAAAACCATAATATATATATATAATAATATATATATAAATAAATATAATAATTTATAATTTTAAATTCGTATTTTTATAAATATTATTTCAATATATTTAATTTTAAATTATTGTAAAAATTTATATTTAAGTGTTTTGTTTTATAACAATTTTTAAATAAATTTAATTACTATAAAAAATTTAAAATTATTTTAAAGTTAGTCTCAGTTTAGTTAGGGACTATAACATTTTTCTCACATTAAAGTTTGTTGATTTTCAATATTTTTCAGATTTTATTACAATTTAAATTAAAATTTGGGGAAAATGCTTAAATTTCCAACTTTCCCGTAAATTCAAAAATATATTTCTAATTTTTTGGTAGTTTTATTTCTAATTTTTGAATGGCTAAATGAGCTATGACGGGACATAATTCCCCTAGTGGAGAACGTTTTACTTTTGATATTTTCTAGTGCCTCACAAATAATTTAAAGTTATAGAATGGTTGTTTTCACAAGTAGTAACATATTGACGTTGAGAAATTCTAATCTCCTTTCTCTATATATTCTGGTCTAGCACTCTTGCTATCAACAACTTGCTTCCTACCCCTAAAGATGGTTGAAGAGTTCACTCGAAACATTACGCTCTTCAAACAATGCACACAGGATTCCAGAAGTTCTCAACGCCAAATAATTGAAAAATTAGAAGAAAAAAAAAACTAATTTTGTGAGTGGTCATTGCGTAAGTGAGTGCTCTAACACTATTATGCAACTGCATTGCCCAATGACGCCATAATTGATGTGGTTGTAGGTGCTTTATGTAGATGGGAGAAGGGGGGTGGTTGGGATGGGGGGGGGGGGGGGGTGGGGATGAGGGCGCTAAATGATGCAGGAGCATCCAGCTAAGGCACCATGACTGGGTGTTGGTCTCTGCCAAGGTGGAAAGTTGAATTAGCATATTGGTTTTCTTTATGTTCAGTTTGTCAAAATAGGATGTAGGATTTTGTTTTTATTTTTAATTTCAGTATTAGTCAAGGGTAGTTTGGTCGGTTAGGGTAATTTATTTGTTGTCTTTAATTAATAGTAGATTAATAATTGTCCTGTCATTTTAAAAGGAAAAAGACAAATGTGTCTATTGTAAAATCTTGCCATATAGGCAGAACCAAATACTTAAATAGTTATGTAACTATAAGGTCTACAACTGAAAAAGTAACTACATAGTTCAATTAACTGTAGATAGAGAACATAAATGTAACATCGAAAATCATTGACAAGGTTCAGCATTTTCAGATACAAGTAATAAAAGAAGACAGAGAACAAATTTAACATTCATCCATCTGTACTATCATCTTCATACTTTGTAATTTTATTTCTCAATTATTGAATGCTTCAGCAATGACAAACAAATTGCAGGCATACAATTTTAAGTTTTTCCTCTCTTAATGAACAAAGTACTGTCGAATGCATATAATTTTCCAGGACCAAAACGGACAACCCGTAAATAAGCTTGTGGCCAGGAGAATGTCAACACAGGAAAACAATTGAATGAATAAATCAGAATCCGAGTATCGATTGGACAAACCAAATAGAGATAATTCATTACAATCTGTTACACACTGTTTCTTTTCCTTTCTAAACTAAACAAAGATAAAGAAAATATATAACTGTTATTATATAAGGGTCTAGCATTACATTGTCAAAAACAATAGAGGAAACAGTGACCACTAGATAGGGCAGACCCTAGCCAAGGGTTTGTCATCGTGTAACCCTCGTGCCTAACCAAAGAGTCCAACTAGTACGAATTACAAACTGGAATTGTAAACGAACGTGTGCCCAGGTCGTGTAACGACTCAAACAAGAGACAATAAACGAACGCCGAGACATGCCCCAGAAAACTATAAACCCTAGCTACAGTCTAATAAGTCTAGGGTGACAGAGCTTACCAGAAAGGCACCGAAGGGTTTGCAAACCAAAATGTTGGAGCCATCCACGTCCGAGGTCGAAACCTTGACCTATGTAACCAGCAAAACCCATTGTCAGTCACAGCATGCGTAACGGTGAAACGAGCAGAGTTATATTACAAGTAAGGGGAGAACGAGACCTTACCCGGGAGTGTGTTTGACTAAGAAATCACGTGCCACAGAGCCACAGAACACAAGAATGACCTTAGACAAGAGGAGCGGACATTTTTCGCTTTTAAATCAGGAGAAGGAAGAAATAAATCAAGGAAAGACAAGTTACCTGAAAGACATAGCCGAGCGAGCCATTGTGCCTGTAACCTGAGCACACGGGAATGGTAACAAAACGATTTTAGTAGCAGAGTAGTAGCAAAACAACCAACAGTAGGAAGGAATGTTTGGAAACCAGGCAGAACCAACCAGCAATCGATTCTATGTTCGAGCAGATGAAAAAAAACCCATTGTGTCGAGGAAATAAACAAACTAACCTCTAGAACGCATAACAGGACCTTACAACAAGGAGTACAGTTGCCAACAGCACAGGCAAGCCCGCAGACAACATTCATTCGCATACAAAATCAAAACAGAGCATCACCATAGAAACCCTTGCGAAGCTCTCACAACAGAACGAAAATGTCGAAATGACCAAAATGCCAAAGAGTTTTGCGCAATGACCAAGTGGGAAATGAGGACCGAGGTTGGAGGACAGGTCAGTTTCGCATTTACAATCCTTAATAAATGATTACAACCACCATAAAAAATATCCACGGATCATAACAATAATTAGAAGCGAAATCATCAACTAAATCTGAGTTCATCAATAGCGCTGCACAAACATTGTGTCAAGTCATACATTGGAGTGTGGGCTGGGTCCCATCACTAAATGAATGACCAACTCATTATGCAGAGGAAGTGTCTTTTATGTAGACTAGGGGGAGCGAGGGGCTGAACGAGACGGAATCTCCAATAAATATACTGTAACTCCTCTAATTCTAAAAACCTTTACAAGTTAACTCAAAAATAGTGAGGTTGCTTCGCACACTGCTCGTCCCTCTTCGAAAAAACTGATAAATACTTTGTAGCATAACAGAAAATGATGGCCCTTGTAGATGTGTGGTAGCTCAAAAATATGTTCTTTAAAATCCATACCTTTCAATGATGGCTTATTTCCCTTAACTATAGTCAGTTATGAAGATGGATCAAACATTTTATATATCATTAAATAATAACCATTGTTATATATCAATTATTCATAATTATGTGCAAGAAAAAGTGTTCGGGAGGGTGCATGTGTGGGAGGGTGTGTTTGCTTCAAACCTCCGCACTTCCACCTCTACATCAAGTTCGCTTATAAAACCTTTTGTTGATTTAAGATACTATGTACCATTGGTACATGCGTGCATGTTGGTACTAGTTTGTTGATGGATAAAGCATTTATGTTCATTGAAAAACATAAAAAAGGCAAATCATGAACCAAAAATGTCGAAGAAACTCTACAAGAGAACCTCCTCACATCTTTTAATTTCTTAAAATGAATGTGGGCCACATAAAACATCCAATACAAGAAAAAATATTGGCATATGGCATCTGTTGCATGGGTTACATCATTAGGGTCATGCTTTGATTATGTTCTTTTTTATTTTCAACACATGGTTGGAAAAATTATTAATTTGTAAGAGTAATAAAACTTCCCCTTGCCTCAAAGTGCATTTTATTTCAATATTTTCCTGATTTTATTGTAATTTTAACTAAAGTTTGGAGAAAATGCTTAATTTTCCAATTTTTTAGTAAATTCAAAAATAAATTTCTAATTTTCTAGTAGTCTTATTTCTAAATTTTTATTGGTTGAACAAGCTTCGATGGGGCATAATTCCTTTGATGGAGGCCATTTTCTTTTTCTATTTGTTAGTGCCCCACAAATAATTAAAAAATCAGAAAAAATCTAATTTTATGAGCGGCCATTGCGTAGGTGACAACTCTAACACTGACAGTGAAACTAAGATAACTATGCAATTGCACTACCCAATGAAGCCGGAATTAACACGGTTGCAAGTGATTTACGTAGACTAAGGGGGGGATAAACGAATGTCCAACTCATTGTACGAGGAAGTGTCTTTTAAGGGGGGAGGGGGGTGGGGTGAATGAAAACGAAACTCCAATTAAAATATTATAACTCCTCTGATGCTAAATATATTTGCAAGATAACTCACAAATAATGAGCACTCTTTGCACATTTCTCATCCCTCTTTGGGAAACTTAATAAACACTTTGCAACAAAGAAGCAAATGATGCCCCTTGCAGATGTGTGATAGCAAAAAATATGTGCTATAAAATCCATACCTTTCAGTTATTGATTATTTCCGTTAACTGCAGTCAGTTATGAAGATGGGATAGATATTTTCCCTATGATATCATAATAACCATTGTTATATAAGAATTATTCAAAATTATGTGCGGGAGAAAGTGTTCGGGAGGATGTGTTTTCTACAAACCTTTGCACTTCCACCTCCGCATCAAGTTCGCTCATAAATTTTTTTGGTTAATTAAGAAGCTATGTACCATTGGTACATGTGTGCGTGTTTGTACTAGTTTTCTTACAGATAAAGTGTTTATGTTCATTGAAAAACATAAAAAACTCAACTCATGAATTGAAAATGATGAATCTCCTCTACAAGCAAACCTCTGCATAAGCAAATCTTCGCACAAGAAAACCTCTGCACACCTTTTAATTTCTTTAAAAAAATTATGGGCCACATAAAACATCTGCTACAAGAAAAAATCTTAGCATCTAGGATTTCCCACAGGGGTTATATCATTAGTGTCATGCTTTGATTATGTTCTCTTTTATTTTCAAGACATGGTTGAGCAAGCTAAGTGGGTTTGATTGTGGGAAAAACTCCACAGTTAAGCGCGCTTGAGCCAGAGGAGATCTGGGATAGGTGACCTCCTGGGAAGTCCTGGTTACCGGGTGCAAGCCCCGAAAGTGATGATTGATGCTATGTGATTCGTTCTCCACATTTCACTAGTTTTCAATCCACTTCTTCACCCCTGTGAGCATTCACCCGATGCAAATGATGTAAGTGAACTATTCAAAAATCATGAGAAATTTAGTCAGTTACGACTACCTCTCATGGAAATGGTCATACGTGAATGACTTACTTAATGCAGTTGAATCCCAAAATGATATCTAATATAATTTAATTATTTAAATACAATTCATTAACCCATTGTGTGGGGGTAGAGATGTGTGACTTTCACTATGCGAAGCTTTGATTGTGCAAAGCCTTCTTTTGCATAAGGTGGGCCACATAAAGCATTGGCTAGAAGTAAAAATCCTGGCATCTGGCATTTGCAACATGGGTTACATCAAAAGTGTTAACAATTAATGCTCAAATGGTTAAACAAAAAATAACAAGCCCAATAACTTTATGGGTACAAAACCACAAAAACCATAAAAGCACAAAAGGTGGGCTACATAAAGTTTCCACTACAAGAAAAAGTCATGGTATTTGACATCTACTGTAGGGGTTACATCAAAAGTGTCAATGGTCAAATGTACTTTGACACAAAATTATAATAAAATATATGTGTTGAGGATATGAAAAATATAAAATTTATATCAAGGTTACAAATATGCTTGGTTACCTTCAAATAAAAGTCAAATAAAATCAAATAACTAACTTTAAATCAAAATATCTTAACCATTAATTCTTAAGATTAAATAGTTAACTCTAAAATAAAATAGCTTAACTCTTAACCCTAGCACATCCTTGATATAATAAACAAGAACTAAAAAAACTTGATAACCAACTCGGGTCGAAAATCCATCCGTTATAATATAAGAGAATATTCCATCTAAAAGTTGAAACCTACTATTGGAATTATTGAGCATTCCTCTTAATCATGATCTGACACAGTTCTCCAACACACCTTCCTTTTGTATAATACTAATTTTTAAACAACGAAAGGAACTTAATATCAGTCACTCCTTATAATGTATCACACATTTTCATGTCTATTTAATTTCCTATGTTTTTTTTATTCACCATGGATATGTGTACATGATCTTTTCTGTCTAACTTGTCACACGCGAAATAATTACACATGGTCATTATACACAGAAACGAGAAATATAGAGGTAGAAGACACTGAGAACGTCATTGATTAAGCAAATGATTTGAAGTAGAAAATGGAAATGGCTAGCAAATTTCTTTCTGCACAATGCATTCATAAAATGCAAGTATTGCTCGAGTTTTTGTTTCTTTACATGAACTTTAATCTCCAAAGGGAATATAAAGAAATAAAATATAATGTTTCTTGAATTTTGAGATGTTGTCCAAGCCCTATTGGAAATCGACCATGTATTTTTCAACACATCATAGACATGAAAGACAACCAACTCTTCAACGATTACAATATGAGGAGGAATAAGTGCAATGCAACATAGTCCCTGCCTCTACCACCAATTAAGCGGGGTCTACATTTCTATCTTTGCACATAATTCCTCCACACAATTTGCTCCATAGAACCACCTTCACACAACTTCCTTCAAATTTCTACCTCCGCACACACTTCCTCCACACAACTTCGTACAACCACCTCAACACTAATCAAGACTAGAAAAAAATGTATCTAGATAACAACTTGGACAATTAAATTGTGATTCGGGAATAATGTCAGATATTTTCTTTCAATTTAGTTGTCATTATTATAACAGTTATGGTAATTCCTTTGTATTCATATACAAATTGTGTCAAATTACTTATTGTTAATTCCCCTAGTTGTACGTTGTCAATATTGCATTGCAATCATTGGGGTGATTAAAAATCTAGATAATGATGAGGACGATTAAAAATATATATGACAATTTATCTAGATAACCATCTATCTAGGGACATGTCATAAATCTATCATTCTCTTTCTTTTCCTACTAATGTATCGGTTTGATGTTCTACATTCTCAACACCCCAATTATCATTTTTTCTTATGCTAGACTGTGCAAATGAAACAATAAATGTATTGCAATAGACTGCTTAATAACAGTTATGCATGATTGTTCTCCCAAAGATAATCAATAACATAGTAGTGTGGAGCAACATTGTTTATAGGCGTTGGCATGAACAAAAGTTTTTTTGTAAATTTTGTGATTAAAAAACTGGTTTATGAGTTCAAGAGTGCATGAATTATGTAGAATGACTGTGATTATGTGTAGTGCGAAGTATGGACAATGGAAGTTTGAAATATTCCTATGCACAATGGATATAATTTGTAGTTCAACACATATGCTTGTTTACATAGGGATAACCATAAATAAAGCTTTCACTGTGCAGGGAGCATAACCCTTAGTCAAATTTTGAAAAATGTCCTTAGTGCATAAGAAGTTGATTCAGTTGTAGTATGGAAACCACACTTTTTTTGTTAGAGGTTTTTCTCGTTTAGGCTCAATTGAAAATCTAAGATCTATTTTTCAATATATCATAAATCTGGAAGAAAACTAATTCCAAATGACCATGAATTTTTATCTTTGAAAAGTGAAAGTTCTTTGCACAAGAATTTGCTAATAGCTGTATGAAAACAAAACTTCTTTATGCGTTGGGAAAAGTGATTATTTGGTTAAATTTTAAACTCTTTCTCGTTTATAAATTTTGTAGGTATAACTATACAAAACAACATTTTCATTGAACTAGTAAATTGATGAAATATTATGCTCTCAGCTAATATGGAGTTGAGAAAAAAATTCATTATTTTCAATGAAGGATGTGCCAAAGATGAAGTATGTTCAAGAAAATGAAGGTGCAAAAGGGACAATAAGCAATCTGACACAATACACTTATTTTTTAATTTTCACAATCTATGATAAGAAAAAGATAATTAGAGTGTTGAGAACGAAGAACGATAAACAAATACATTAGTAGGAAAATAAAAAGAACGAAATATTTAGGGCACGTCCCTATATATATATATATATATATATTTTCAATCATCCTCATCGATATGTAGACACACTTTTATCTATATTTTTTGTTGCCCCAATTCCTTCGATGCAATATTGATGGCATACGACTAGGGGAAATGACATAAAGTATTTTAACACAATCCATATCTAAATAGATAGGAATTATCATAATTTATATAATAATGACAACTGAATTGAAACAAAACAACCAACCTTATTCCTTAATGACATTTTAATCATCCTCATCATTACCTAGATACATTATTATTTGTCCTGCATTTTTAATCGCTACAATGCTTTTGATGCAATATTGACAATACATAGCCACCAAAAGGGATAGTTAGAAATCTAACACAATCCTTATCTGAATGCGAAATAATTACCATAATTGCTATAATAATCACAATTGAATTGAAATAAAACAACTGGAATTATTCCCAAACCACATGCTGACAACAAAAAAAAAGGATGTTATATATGCGTCATGTAGCATTTTCTCTTTGCAAATTGCATTTAAGAGCTTGGAGTATTATACGAGCTTCTGTTTGCTTACATAAAATCAAGAAAATAGAATAATCCACAATTGCAACAAGGAAAGTATCATGATAATTACACCAGGAATAGATAAATCCATGCTATTAATTCAGAGAAAAGTTAAAGGAATAGCTACAACAAAGAGGAGATCATATCTTTTACCGATGTTTTATGATCTAATCACACGAGGATGCTCCGAAGAGAAACCCTACAATTATCAGGAGGCACTACTCGATCATAATGTTCTGTGCTGGAAATATGAGCAAATGTGCACTACAAATGCACAAGAAATGATTCACTTATTATTGATGGTGATATCATATTCCCATATTCTCAACACATAACATTATAATAGAAAAAATGAACAATTTTATCAATGATCCATTAACATGTAATGAAAGTATGTTTTATGAAATTGAATCTTATTAATGATGAATAGTTTATATGTTATTTAATGTTTATTAGGCTTTCTGTATCACCAACAAACCTTTCCACATGCTGAAATGCACAAATGTCAATGAACACCTCTTACAAACTAAGTGCAGTTTCTGCACTCCACTAGAATCAACTTCTTCTCCACTAAAGACTTTTCTTATCAATTGATTAAATGTTGTGCTCCCCGCACAGTGAAAGTCTTTTTTATGGCTATCCTTATGTGAATAGACATATGTGTGGAAGTATAAAGGAAATCCATTGTGCGGAGGAAAATCTCAAGCTTTCATCGTGCGAACCCCCACAATCTAAACAATCACAGACCTTCCATATAATCCATGCATGCTTGTAATCACAAACAAGATTTTTAATAAGAAATTTTACAATTTTTTTTTATTTTTTATTTTTTTCATGTTGGCACATGTAAACAATGTTGCTCACCATTATTATCTTATTGAGTATGTCTGGGAGAATGGTCATGCATAAGTAATAGTAAGAAATCTAACACAATACGTTTACTTTTTCATTTTCACAGTCTTGTATAAGGAAAAAATATAACCCGAGTGTCGAGAATGCAAAATGATAAATTGATACGTTAGTAGGAAAATAAATAACAACAACAACAACAACCAATAAAACGAACGAAGTAAAAGAACCGAGTAACACAGTAATCACACGAGGAATAGATAAAGCCATGTTATTAATTCAGAGAAGAGTTAAAGTAGTAGCTACAATGGACACTAACTTATATTATTTTTTGATGTGCCATGATCCAAATCTACCGAGATGCTCCGAAGAGAAGCCTTGTGATTACCAGGAGGCCCTACTCGATCATAATATTTTGGGTTGGTGAGATGGGCAAATGATACACTACCAACACACTAGAAATGATGCACTTATTAATAATGGTGACATCATATGCACATCTTCTCAGCACATAACATTATAATCAATCAAATGAATAATTTGGTTAATGATCCATCAACACGTAACATTATAATCGACAAAATGAAAAATTTGGTCAATGATCCATTGTATTGATTGAATGCAAGTAAGTTTAAAAAAATGAACCTCATTAATGATGAATAGTTTTTATGTTATTTAAAATGAAATAGTAATGTCTCTTATCTAATGTTTATTAAAATCCTTATTGCAATAAGTTGATGTTGATTATTTAAAAGAAAATAGTAATGCTTCTTATTTAATGTTTATTATACTTTTTGGATCCCCAATGAGACCTCTCCATACACTATAGCCTATCTGCAAGACACTTTCTGACTAAGCACAAATATCAACAAACACCTCTTGCACATTGAGTGTGGTTTCAGCACTCCAGCTATATCAGCTTCTTTTGCACTAAAGAATTTACTGATCAATTGAATAAAGGTTGTGCTCTCTCCCCACTACTATGTTGTTTGTTCACTTTAGGAGGAATTGCGTAAGTGGGGTGAATACTAATTTTTCCACACCTTGCATAATCAAGTTATTTTTCCTTAAAGACTTTGCTAATTAACTAATTGAAGGTTGTGCTATGATAATGAAAGCTCTCCACTTTCGTAAGATTTTTCTTTTCACATGGTTCTTTGACATTATTATTATTATTGTACATAAATATGTAATATTATTTAAATATTTCTTAATATTACTAAAACATTGTAAGAAATATCTTTGAAGCATGAAAATTGAATCGAATATTTTATTATAGAAAATGCAAAAATAATTTCCATGAATGAATTTATCTATATTATTGATTTAGTTATTGTTTTTCTCTCGGTAGCTTAAAATCAAAATGTTTCCGCAACTATATATTATTAGTAATATTTTAATTCTAAATATTACTAAATAATTTACTAAACATTGTATCAAGGGCAGAGACAACTCCACAAAATGAAATATATGTGAAACACAAAAAATCAATCAAACCTTTTATTGTGGAAAATGCAAACTGGAAAGACCTTACATTAATCAATTGGTATGAGCCATTATATAGTATTCTTTTATTTCCCATCATTATTGTATCTGCACCATGATGATATTATAGGATCTTTCATTACATTACAAATTCAAGTTATAGAGTTTCCTCTGCCCCTTCATTCTCTCGCATATATCTCATTCTGCGCACATCCTTGATTCCACATAGCTAAATTTGTAAAGTTTTAAGTGATAAATAGTTTAAAATTAATTTTTTGTATGCATCCCCTTGCTCACACACATTACCCCTCCTCCACACAATAAAAGCTTCGCAAAAGGAAAGCTTCACAAAAGTTAACATATTAATACTAATTCAAAAAAAGTTCATAGTTAAATTAATTACATGTTGATGACATCAATTTCCTTATGCACCCCCAGTGTTTCATCCATGAATCCTCATCCGCACGCCCTTTGGAAAATGAACATTTACATTATATGAATTCAAAGCTTGTATTGACAACAAAGACAAAGGTTCAAAATCAAGGAAAGTTAGATCGATCGTATATTTACATTGCTAAAGCAATTATGCAAACATAGAGTCAGGGATTAGAATTGTAATTTGCCAAATTTATTAGTAAATGTAACACATTGAATTTTATGAAGCACGATTCTAGAGTTGTAGAACAAGAGCTCAATACTTTTTTAGCTAGAATAGTTGGTGCTCTGGAATTTCTCATCAATTTGGTCTCAAAGCATGCTAAAATGATTCAATATGAAGCACGAGTCCACTTTGACCTTCTAAATCAGTAAATGAAAATATTGGAATTCAAGATGAAAGACTCCAATTGGAAAACAAACCGTTAACTTTTCGTCTGGATAGTCCAGTTCATGTAGAGGATGTCAATGTCAAGGAAGACATTAATGAAAGAAATGATGATATCATGGCCATTGACCAAGGTTCCCCTCCTCATCTTCAACCAAAAGTTAACGAAGCCCTCGCCACTCCTGATGTTGAGGATATGCAGTAACTTAGTAATTTAGATAGTTGCTAGTTCTTTTTTCTTAGTTAATAAAGTAAATAAATTTATAATAACTTCTATAGCCCAATTGTGAACAGTGTCAATCCTTCTTCGATTTTTTGGATATTAGAACAAGAAATTTTTCCTGAATTTGAAAATAACAAAATTAATTTCCATGTATGACATTCATTAGTATTACTATTTCAGTTTTTGTTTTATTCTCAGTAACTTAATTTCAAAGTATTTCTGCAACTTAATTTGCAGAGTTGTCTATTTTAGTTTTCGGCTAATGTAAGCATTTATTCGAGAAATCGACATACATACCCCATCTTCCACATAGCCAAAGCTCTGTAAAATGAAACATAATAATAATAATAATAATAATAACAAATTAACATTAATAGTTTAACATTAGTTTCCCTATGCATTTCCCGTTCTTGCAAAAATACCTCATCCTAATTTCGTTCTTGTCAAATAAACAGTAAACTCTACGCACAATGAAACATAGTAATATTAACTATTATATTCTCCTGCACATACCCTAATTCAATCCTAATACCAATGCTTAGAGAAATAACACACTATCAAAGAACTCGCAAAACCCCTCGTTCTCCCACACATACCCAATTTTCTATATTTTTTATCATCTCGATGTCTGTCCTCAAATAAATTGAAAACTCATATACTTCCAATATAACACAAATACATATGTATTACATTTCACAAAAAATCCATTGTGCACAAAAATATCACAAATTGACATTAATTTCCCTATGCACCACCAAAATTCCCACACAAACCCCGACCTCCACATAGTAAAAGATCTGCACAATGAAAACTAAAAGTATTAATTATTATGTTCTCCGGCACATACCTAGTCCTCCACAAAAATTCATAGCTCTAAAATAAGATCTCTATGCAAATTCTCTTTTGCATGTACTTCGTCCTCCGCATAGTAAACGCTCTATGCATGGAAATATTTTAACATTAATTTCATACCTGCTGAATAAAGTTCCCTATGCACCCCCATTATCCCACACATACTCATCTCTTTGCAATGTGCAAATTTCCTTGTATGGGAATATTTCATTGTGTAGAGTTTTGTTTCATGGCATTGAGGTCCACATGATGAAATCTTGAAAGCGTCCTCCACACAATGGAGGTGGTTATGTTGAGGAAGCATATGCAGAGGTAGCGATGTGGAGGAGGTTGCATAAAGGTAGCTGTGCAGAGGTGGTTGTGCAGGGGCAGCTATGGGGATGAAGCATGTCGGGAGATGGAAATGCGTACCCCACTTAATTAGTGGTAGAGGAAGGGACTATGCTACATTGCAACTACTTTGCTTATTTATATAATATTTGAATTATTTTACTTTAATTATTGATATAATCTCTTAAAAATGTGTAGTTGAGCATATTATCTTTCTTGTATATAACATAATGATGTTATGCTAGTATGTATTGTATTTATATAAGTATAATGATACACCCTCTCATATTTATGTGTATGACATGACCATTCATCATATTTTGGTTTAATTAGGTTGAATAATCCATGCATATAATGTTATTGTGAAGTATGAGTGTTGATCGTTATGTTCGAGAATCACATTATTAGCTTGATGCTAGCAGTTAGGAGAAATTTAATCTTTGGTGACTGGAAACACATTTTTTGACCCTTGTGTTCACCGCACCTTATACAATGTTAGTGGTTGCGAAGATATTAACCTCTATATGTTAGAAACACATCTAAAATTTGACCGTGGGGAGTATTTTAGGGACAAATGTGATCCCATATGATATGAGATTTTGGGTATGAATGGTGTTTTATATTTTTCAATATATTATATGTTAGTAGAGTGATTTGATTGTATTTCTTGATATATATTCTCTTGTTTAAGCTTGAAACGTGCTTTCTTAGATCCGTGAACTAAAATACCCTTAGTTTTGGGGGCATGTTCCGAAAACATTTATCTTCACATGAATCATTTTTTGTGTGTGTGAAGGTTCTAATTTATATTACTGTTCCAAAGAGATACATAGAGCTTTCATTTGTGATATTGGTTCCCTTGTTGGGAAACCAACCCAACATCACAAGTTGAGATTCTTGTGATTGCACATGTCTTTCTTAACTAGTTTGTCTAACAAAAGGAGAAGACAACTTAGAACGAAGCTACTAAGATTTTAGTTACAAAATTGATGCTCTTCTTCAATGGGCCATTCATACCAAGAAAAATGTTTCCATATTTTCCATGACTAGGCGAATACATGATAAAACCCAGTAGTAAGACCAGGGATGAATCATGCACTTTAGGCAAGAGGGGAGTTGGTGACCACCAATTGGTAGCATGTCTAGCTACCTCTTCACCCACCAACTTGAAGTTGCTTGCAGACTATGTACAAATATGACCACTAAGGTTTGATGTTATGTTCATGCCCTGAAGAGTGGCACACTTTCTTGAACCCTCAGTTGAATTCCTTGAGAAGTGAAAATTCACACTTTGAAGTGGAAAGGCCACTGAATGAGGCTAGTGTTTGAGCCACACACTATTTGTGGGCACCAACTTATTTCCATAGAGAGGCAGAGTGAAGTGAATTGGATCAATTCTGTAACAACCCCAGTTAAAAATTGATGTAAAAAAAGAATAAGCCCAAGGTCATGGAACACATATTCTAAGTTGAATGGTGGGAAAAACATCCTAGTGGGTGTTCATTTTGGTTTATCATGGCTAAGGAAATTGACAAAGGGATTGGAAAAGGGAAAATGGCATTAATTGGCATTTTATGTATGATAATAATGAAAAATAAGAGAAAAGGAAGGTGAAAGGTCACAGGTTGCATGTGAGGAGGAAAATGAAGGAAAATAATGGAAAATGAAGAAAATAGAGGCCTCAATGATAAAAAGTCTTATGAGGATCAATTCGTGGCTTTCGGTCAGTGTAAGATTTTTTGTTAGTTTTATCTTGAAGCTCTCATTATACTCTCTTTCTATCATACTCTTGGACACTTAGAGTTTTTCTTAGAGTGCTTTGGAGGAGTGTCGCACACTTGGGAATTGGAGCAAGAAAGAAAAAGAATAGAAGGAAAGTGCAAGAGGACAATGGGATCAATAGCTACAACTAGATATCTTTGCAGCTATTGAGTTGCATGTATGGTTTCCTTGCTAGTATTGGAATCCATGGTCCATGCATGTGGTTATTTGGTTATGATATATCATTGGAATGGAAGATTGTCTTGATTGACAGTAGTTTTTCCTAGCCTTCCAATTTCCTAGATAGCCATGGTGTTGTGGGTTTTACATTTTGTTTTCTGAGTGGTGCTCATGTTCCATATAGATGTGGGTTGACTTGCTAGTTCATGGAGCCTGGGTTGGAAAATTCTCTGGAAGCCTTGTAAAAATTGGGGTTGAGTTACTAGTCATAGAAACCCTAGCTAGAAAACCCTCTAGAACCCTTGGTGGATTGAGTTACTAGTCCTGGAAACCTTGGCTAGAGAAGTTCTCTCGAACCTAGCGACAAATGTGGGTTGAGTTACTAGTCTTGGTAGCCTTTGTTGGAACAAACACTTTGAAGCCATGGACAACTTGGATAGAGACTAATCTGGCGATGGTTAGTAATGTCCGACTGTGAGGTGGAATCATTGGTTGAGGGTTGAGATGTTTTGGCCTCTGGAAGCCCTTGTTTGGTGTTCTTGGTTTATTCCATGAGATCCCACTTTCATGCTTCGCATATGGCATGGGGGTGATTGGCTGAAAGAGAGATTTGGTTCAACCCAATCTATGGTCGGGTGGTACATGGAAGTCCCTGACTTCGTTGGAATTTTGATATGTGAATAAGAGGTATTTTCTATTGTGATCTATGAGAATATGTATTGATTATGATGGTGATATTATGGTTGAGTTTCCATGGTTTATATGTCGGTTATTGTTGGTTATTAATTTATTATATGTTGGTTATATGATGTATATTGTTTATGGATCTTGAGATGTTTGATGAATATGTGATTGGTTATCGAATGCATGACCCAATAAATGTTGTTGCAGCGAATATGAGAGGTAATTATACCTTCTTGATGATTATCCGATAAGTATGAAACCCATATGTTCAGTTGTATATCTATGACCTGTAGATTTCATGTTCATGATATGTTTGACACAATGTCTATCATGGCTAGGCCTTGTTAGGTCAAGTTCTTGTCTAACACTATCATGGAAGGATTTGTCCTTGTGCCATTCTCGGTTCTATAAAGTTTCATTAAGTTCTCGGTAGAGGTCTAGATCCTAGCTTGAAAAAGTGGCTTAAATCCCACGATCACAAACACAAAACTAGGTGGAAAATACTACAGTCGCCCCCTTGTAGGCATTATGCATGCATCTTGAAGGTTTTAGGCGAAATCAGGCAGTGTTGTGCCAATGTCTAAGAGATCAGGGCACTGAAAAAAGATGCTTAATTGAGGGTCTAGGTACTTGGAATGGTGGTTTAGCCTTTAGGAGTCCTGTAACACATAATAGGGAAGTCATTATGGTCTTTGGTTTGTATATTCCACTTCCTTAAGGTGATCTAGGAGGTTGAATCATATCATTGTAACTCTTCATAACATGTTTACCCTGGAAGGCCAATAACTTGGGTAAATGTTGGAAGAGGGTGTTACAGAGTGGTATCATAGCATGGTTCAACAATTGGAATGGATGGGCATAATTTATTTGTCACGCATGCATGTAGGCTGTATATGTGCTTGATGTGTATGCATGGTGATGGCCATTGTTGGAGTTGTGTTGTCATGTAGAAGTTGATGATGTTGCTTTTGGGATGTATTTTTCATGAATTATGTCAGTTGTGTCTATATGTTGTTATGAATGTTAGTGCCTATATGTTGTTGTGTTTGTATTTTCATGGTTATAGTTATGTATGTGTAGTATGCTAGACATGCACCGTGAGGTCATTGTATGCAATTAAGTCATGACGATGCTATTAGTATGTTATGATGCTAATGTTTAATGGTTGTTATAAAAATTAGGGTTATGTACATGCTTTTCATTCTATTGTTTTGTGGTCACATGCATGATAAATGCTACTTCATCAATGCGATCATATGCACGCGTATCAACGAGTCATACGTGGTAGTTGATTTATTGTTATATGCATCGTGGTCGCACACATGATGATTATAGTCATCACAACTAAGATATTGATGTTATATGTATCATGCTAATCTCGATTGATTTGTGTAGATGGTTATGGTTATGATATTTAGGTATGAGTCAATATTTTTGTGATATTGTGTCATACTAATCTAAACTAACTTGTGTAGATGTGATAGCCTCCCCTGAGATATATTGAGGTATGAGTGGATTATGTTGTGTATTTGGTTTATTTAACATGGTATATTTACACATTGTTTGAATGTTTGATTAATTTTATTATATGAGTATGTGTTTGTAAGATTGCACAAATAAATGATCTCCTTTTAAGATGGTTGTACTAACACATATGTGATGAGATAGATGATATGTACTTGAGTGTAGGTGGGTGCTAGTTGTAGTGTTATGATTAATGACTATGATTTTACTGTTGATTATGACATGGAATATTAGTCTTGGTAAAGGTTGATTTCAAATTAATAGACATGACGTCTTGATCTTTGGAATAAGTGGCTGACATGTGTGAGGGGTTGCAGGGAAACATACTTAGTAATAGCATGACAAGGTAACAATGGATTGTTAATATAACTAACAATTGAGTGATGTGATAACAGGTAATAAGACTCAATTACACCAAGGTAAAAAGGTAAAAGAAAGGAATTGGGTGAGAATTTCTTTGGCTATGTTTGGAAACTACAATTCCAAATGAATGAGTGCTTTGCACACAAGAAGTATTCTTAACCTAGATTTTGTCTGACATTATGTGGGTATACGTTATATTCCTAAGCATGTATTTGACAGCTATATCGACTAGTTTCCAATTATAGCTAGATCCAAGGGAATTGGATTGCCTTGAGAGATGGCATGGATGTGTTCAGTTATAAAGGTAGTGTGTTTGTCATGACAAGGTAAAGTAACTGGTATATTTTATATTTATTTATGCACTGGAAGTTATGTTTTTATGGTATTATAATGCAAGGAATTACATGACAAAGAAACTACCATGAAATCTTGAAGAAGGCTCAGGTTGAGCTTTCCCTTGGAAGCGTTGGGAACCCATGGGGATTAAGTCATGGTGTTTGTTTCTAGTTTTGTGCTTTTAGTATTTTGTGATTTGTTTGTGCTTGATTTTCAATTTTTTGTATGATTGGGGCATGCCCATGAGACTTTGTTTGTGGTTTTGTACTCATATTGGTTTTTCATAGTTTTGTTCATGGTTGATTTTGGTTATTTCCTTTTTATGTTTTGAGGGTCTTGGGATTTGGTTGGGGAAGGAGGAAGTTCATGGAGCTCGAGGAGAGCTAAATGAAACCCAAGAGGTAATGTAAGACTTGGATGAAGCCAATGCATATATAAGGGTAGATGAAGGTAAGAGTATGGCAATTAGTTGTATTGGTTGGGTCCATTAGGATAAATGGATAGTGGTAGGAAAGTAATGAGAAGGGTAACAAAAAGGTGAAGTAAATGAATTTGAGACGCCAGATTCCTTAGCTATGTTGGGGACTATTTTCTCGATGTTGTACATTGCAAGGATAAATGGAGTTCTCCTAACCTTGACCCTATGATATCTGGAAATTATGTTGTGATCATGATTATGATGATGATTCTATATGTATATATGTATGTATGTATGTCGTTGTCTAACGAGGTCATTAGAGATCATGATTATTTTATGCTAATGTTTATATTTATCTATGTATGTATATATGTCATTGTCTGAGAGGGTCGTCAAGGATCATTCTTGTGGAAGAATGATTTATTATGCAGGTGAATGGCATGAAGAGGTTCTTGGTCTTATGAGGAATCAACTGGGAAGAGTGGCCCTGACAAATCTATGAGGTCAGTATCATGTGGATATGAATTGATATTATGTGATTATACTATGTCTATGTTATGGTAGGTAATGATAAGGGATACATCAACAGGATGAAAGTAGTGTGATCTGCAGCATGCTGGGGCAAGCATGGATGGTGGAAAGACATTAGAAGCAAGGTTTCCTCATAAGGACAGTGTGGTATTAGGATGTGTGGTGTTGTTGTTGTGTACATGTAGCATATGTAGAATTGAGTACATATGATGTTGTGAACCTATTGTATATATGGTGTTGTGTGTACATTTTACATGGAGTGTTAGGTGTGTAGGTTTAAACCCTGTACAAAAATTACCTGCATACGAATTCTAAATCACAGGAAAAATAAAAATGCGAGAGCATAACACATAAAACACGTATACACAGAGATTTCTGACTGGATCCCAAAACCGGGACTACCAGCTTGATTTTTCATTATGTTCCTTTCAATGTTACAATACATATTTATACATGCCGAAGCATCCAATACCATGGACCGAAAACCATCGCGTCCAAAAACCATGGACCGAAAACCATCGCGTCCAAAAAACATGTGCGAAAATCATGCACAAAACCATAGGTGGGTCCGCCCAACCTAACATAGGGTCCAAACCAAAATTTTCTGGGGCGCTGCCCCGGACTCCATAAAATGGGGTTACAGGTACCCCTCAAACCCCTATTAACTATGTGGAAAGAATATAACACAACCCAACAATCTCCCACTTGTTGTTTTCTTTCCACAGGGGGCCACAAGAGAGCTTAGTCATTTTTCCAGCCCTGAAACACCCATTGTTTCTCTACACCAAGAGAACTTCTCAGAGCTCACAGATTTTGTCAATGCATCTGCAGTATTCTTCAAAGTGTCCACCTTTACCAGCAACACCTTTTTGTCTTCTATCATATCCCTCACAAAGTGATACTGAACATCAATGTGCTTTGTCTTTGAATGATAGCAGGGTTCTTTGCCAAGAAAATTGCACTTTGGCTGTCACAGTCTATCCTTATAGCTCCCTGTACTAACCCCATACTTGAACACAATCTTTGCAACCAAACTGCTTCCTTGCTTGCATGAGTGGCTGCCATGTATTCTGCTCTGTAGTTGATAGTGCCACTACAGATTGTTTCTTACTCATCCAACTGACTGCACCTCCAAATAGGTTAAACACATACCCACTTTTAGATCTTCTCTGATGCCAGATCTCTAGCCCAGTTCCTGGCATCACAAAGCCATGGATAGTTACAAACACTATGTCCAATCCTGGTCTTCCTTGGTAGCACAAAACCATATATCACTAGTGCCACGCAAATATCTGAAAACCCCGCTTCCACTACTGTTCCTGCTCCTTCCCTGGTTTTGACTAAACCTGCTCAATACTCCCACTACTGCATGTGCAATGTCGGTCCTAGTACAGACCCTGGCATACATCAAGCTACCGACTGCACTTGCATATGGAACACAGGACATGTCCTCTTCCTCTTCTTGTGTCTTGGGACATTGTTCAGCAGATAACCTCACACCTACAGGAATAGGAACCTTCACCGGTTTACTATCCTGCATATTAAACTCTGCAATATTGTCTCAACATACTTCCTCTGATTTAACCAGAGCTTCCTCTTTGCCCGATCTCTTTTAATTTCCATGCCCAAAATATAGTTTGCAGCACCGAGATCTTTCATGTCGAATTTGGAGGACAATTGGGTCTTCAAATCCTGGATAATTTCCATTTCCAACCAGCAACATATCATCCACATACAAGACCAGATAAATAACACGGTCACCAATTAATTTAAAATACTCACAATGATCTGCTTTGCTTCTGGTGAAGCCAAGTTCCCGTATAAATGTATCAAATTCTGATACCACATCCTTGGTGACTGTTTTAACCCATACAGAGACTTCTTTAACTTGCATACTAGTTCTTTCTTACCCTTCACCGCAAAGCCTTCAGGTTGCTTCATGTAGATTTCCTCTTCCAAATCCCGTGAAGAAATGTTGTCTTCACATCCATCTGTTCTACCTCAAAATCAAAAGTAGCAGCAACAGATAAAAGTAACCTAATAGAAGTTACCTTGGCAACAGGAGAAAAAATATCACCAAACTCAATTCTCGGCACCTGGGAATAACCTTTTGCTAACAGCCGAGCTTTGTATTTCTCCACTTTTCCTTCTACATTTGTCTTCTTCTTGAACACCCATTTTCTGCCAATGGGTTTCCTTCCAGCTGACAACTCCACCAGATCCCAAGCCTCATTTTTG